>JAJGOT010000266.1:1152500-1162500 GCA_022457155.1 Cladopsammia gracilis | reverse complement strand
AATCGTGGTTCTCGGAAAATTTTGGTCCGGTCTCGAAATCTCGGCAGTTTTTGTTTTAAGTCTCAAAGTCTCGTTTGGCTGGTGCTTTTTCTGTCTCGGAGTCTCGGATTTTTTTCCTCAAGGTCTCGGAGTCTCGGATACTTTTGTCAATCATTCTCATTCTTCATCCTTGTTTGTTGTTTGATAGGTGAATCGGATATTTTTGGCACTAAGTCTCGGGCTCGGTTTTTTCCCGCATTGGGTCTCGGGCTCGGATTTTCTAACGTAGCTGCGGTCTCGGTCTCGGATTTTGAAACAAGGGTCTCGGCGTCTCGGCGAGTCTCGGACTTACCATTCGCCACCCCTAATTTGGAAATAAATTGCACCATTTTAAAATGATGCGATTTAGAGTCAAAAATGGTGCAATTTGGAAATAAATTGCACCATTTTAAAATGATGCGATTTAGAGTCCAAAATGGTGCAATTTGGAAATAAATTGCACCATTTTGGACCAATCAGATTCCAAGGATCACCAGTGATTTCAAAATGGATTTAATTAGGTTTGAAATGTTATTGCGATTTATTTGAAATCAGAATTTTAATATATATATAAATATATATATAAATAAAATAAAAAAAATAATATATTATTTTATTTTATTTATTTTGCCACACACAATGAATTACAAGGAGAAAAAAAACATTAACAAATAGGTTAACTAGCATTAAGTTTATATATGCCATATACCATATTTTAAGATGTCTATGTGGGATTTTCAATGCGAAATCTTAAACGCGCAAAATTTCTCTTTTACTGATTTCGAAGTTTCTTGTTTATCGTCGTCATGGTAATATAGATTTTACCAGAATATATATAGCCAAACTTCAATTCAAAACCAGTTAGTGGTGAAAATTTTACGTTGATCTGACTTGGAAAAGATCGCTTAAAAGCCGATTGAAAACTGTAGGTATGGTCTCCAGAAAACTGTATCGAAACACCTTAAGCTGATAAGTCGTGCTATTGGTTACAAGCCAAGCGCACGACTTATAAAATGGGCTCGAAACGGAAAAAGTGGTGATTTTCAAGTGGTTTATAGCCTGAGGCGAAGTGTTACGGACGTCATATCAGTTGATATAGCAACTTCAAGTTCATGGATGATTGGATTTATTTGCAACATAAGAAAAAGGAAAATTACGAAGCGAAACATATCAAGAAAAAGGAACTTACATTATTGCCGGATTTGGCGAGAGTTCCATTCGATAACGATTTTGTTTTCTTTCTTTTCGGGCAACAGATAAATAGAAGTATAAATATAAAAGTTGAAGTTGACCTTGCATGCACGAGTGATTTGCGAAAGACTGATTAAAGGTTTCAAATGACGACAGTGTAGTAACGTGCGTGACGGATCACCTAGTGTGACCGGAAAAGCGACTGTACATGTAACATGTAAAACAAATCATAACAATAGATTGAATTAATTGTCGTACCTTAGGGGCACTTACAAGACCCTTAATACTCGAATAGACCTCTTTCATAATGGCGGCCGATTTATTTTTTCTTTTATATGCATGCTAATTAGCCTCACTGGCCTCATTTTAGAGTGAAAATTCTTTTGAATTTTGCACACGCTAACGAGGCCAACAAGGCTGATTAACATACATATAAAAGAATAAATAAATCGGCCGCCATTATGAAAGAGGTCAACAGTTGTTGTTCTTGTTGTAAACTAAATTTAACTGACGAGAGAGCATTCTTGTCACTGAAAAACTCCAGTTTTAAGTACATTTTCACCGTTTGAAGAACCGGCAGCGTCAACAGTTTGACAAAACTCGCCGCGTTGCGTTACCTATTACGTCATTTTCATTCTTTGTGCTCTTATTTACCAGAGAAACGAGCCAATCGGCGCGCGGGAATTTACACATTTATTGTAAAATATATCATAAACTTGCGCTGTTCCGAAATTCTGTATTGATAGTGTTAAAACGCGCAGATGTCTCCACGAACTCAAACGATTAATCTACTCAGTAACGCTTGGCACTGCTGACGTGCCGTGCACTGCAGCTGACTTACCGTGCATTGCTGATGTACTGTGCACTGCTGACGTACCGTGCATTGCTGATGTATCGTGCATTGCTGATGTACCGTGCATTGCTGATGTAACGTGCATTGCTGATGTACCGTGCATTGCTGATGTACCGTGCATTGCTGATGTACCGTGCATTGCTGATGTACCGCGCACTGCTGACTTACTGTGCACTGCTGATGTACCGTGCACTGCTGACGTATCGTGCACTTCTGACGGACCGTGCACTTCAGACGTACCGTGCATTGTTGAGGTACCGTGCATTGCTGATGTACCACACACTGCTGACGTACCGTGAGTTTGGTGACGTACCGTGCACTGCTGACGTACTGTCCATTTTACTAAATTACTATTTACAACTTAATTGTATAAAACAGAAGCAGTCGTTTGGAGATAAAATGCAGGATTACAAACATACAAGCGGGTTTATACAGTTCATCAAATTTGATTTCGTGACAGGCGGTCAAGAAATCAACATTACCATTCTTGTGGAATTTTGACGTCATCAACCTAGCCATGTGTCCCTTTAACTATTTGAGAAAAGACGACTTTCGTGCTGAATAAACAATTTATTCAGAGTTGGAAAATTGTGTAATACGGTTGGGCATTTTTAGTCTTAAAGTTATATTTTTGTCACTTAAATGCTTGTAAAATATAAAAAAATTGATCAACCGTATCAGGTGACTGATAGCAATCTCGTACCCAGAGTTGGTCAGTGGTTGGTCCCTGTGGACTCGGCACGAGATTGGATTGATAGATATATGAAAGTGAATGTTGTTTAAATTTCCAACGTATTCTTTAAAATACGAAAATATTGAATTGAGCGTGGGCCTGCCCAAGTCTTGGTGCTTCTATTGTGTAAAGTAAAGGATATATAAGCAATTTAAAGCACTTTTCCGAAGTCATGCGACTTAAAACATCTTCAGCTGTGACTGGCAGGTGTTATTAATAATATGTGTCATAGGACATGCTTGTTTCTTTTTTATCTCGTTTAGACGATATTTTTAGGTCAGTGCGGTGACACACGAATGTAGCACGACACAACACGAACATTATTTTTAAAGTTGATGATGTATAATGTGTGTATTGGACAACGCTACAACCTTTCAACTCAGTAATACCGCAATGGAAAACATAAAAATATTTTGACCAGTAAGGTCTCACAATTTGGCTCAAAGGTGTTGCTTGTTTTGACAAGAGGGCAAATGTGTCCAAGTTTCTTTGTTTATATTTCAAGATCAGAGTTGTTACATTTTGCGTTGTTACAATTCGTCTTGAAGCCGTTGTTACATTTTGCGTTAAAAATGTTGTTACATTTCGCGATAAAAGTTGTTACATTTCGGGTTAGAGTCACATTTTGTGTCAACATTTGTTACATTTAATTTCGCGTTAATGTTACATTTTGCGTCAGTTGTTACAATTTGCGGCGTAACAGAGAACACCTATCTCGTTTAAGGTCGCTGTCTAAGGTGGAGTGCCACGACTCAAGAAAAGCGTTTTCCTGTAGTTGGTAACACTGCTCTCGATAATCTGAGCGTCTCTTGCCTCAGCTTGTTGTTTGATTGGTGATCCACCTGCCCGTGCGGCCTGGATCATGCTCGGCTCCAAACGCTTGCTTTCCCGAATGTATGTAACTGAGCAATTGTTTTACTTCACTTTGCAGACAATTCCTCCTATGAATCCAGTTAGCCGTTGGTCGGTCCTTGGGTTTTTGAATATGTGGCCCAATGTTTTTATTGGCTTGACAGCTGTATGAATGTGAATTTTTGGAGGACACGATCCACTCGATTTGCTCTGACAGAATGTCAGGATACCAATTCGCTCTTATATCGGTCATCATCACGGTTCATTGGTTCTTAGCTCGGGGTGGGAGGGATACCAGACTGCCTCGGTTAAGAAGCATTTTGACCACAGCTTATTTGTGAAGCCACAGACAATTTAGTAAAAGCAAACAGATCGGTTTATAAAATCTTTTTAAAAATGTCTATTACCGATCGCAGTACTGGTTGTAATTTTTCTTTTTCTTTCTTTTTCTTTTTTTTATTGATATTTCAAAAAAAAAGTTCTTACGTTATACATTACTACACTACACTACATAATACCAGAAACCCATAAGTGGGTTGAAACGTGTAACGCGCATTCACAGCTTCCGAATATTCATTTTTTGCTTAGTACCATATTTGGAAACCCTCGGTCCAGAGAGATTGGAAGCAAGTTGTTCTAGCGAATTGATTGGTTAATATTTTTATCTTGATTTTCCAAATATGGCTGTAACAACTTCTCAGCAAATTGAATAATCGGAAGCTTGTTTTGAAGCGTACAAGAGACAGTTGCACGTTTCAACCCACTTATGGGTTTCTGATAATATACAATACTCAGTAATATCTCAGCTAATTCATATAATAAAAAAACATACCGTCTTACTAATATATTTAACCTATATTGTGTTACAAATCATCACCTTCTTCCTAAAGCTATAATAGTTATGTTGACATATTTTTCCATTTGTTATAATGAATCGATTCTTTCTTATTCTTTTTTGCTATTATATGTTCTAGTTTTCTAGTTTCAACTACATTGGCTTTCAGCAAAGAACAGCTTGGTTTAATGTTTTTTACCCGACAGTAATGTATCACTTGTTTGCTAAGAATAATAATGTGATTTAATAAACGGTTATCTGGATTGTTATCGAAAATTCCAAACAGGATAGCTACTTCATTGAGGTTATCCACCTTCATACCGTGTACGTTTAACCAAAGAGTTAACAGAAAGCCAAAAGTTCTTAGTGTGTTCGCGAAAAAATAAGAGATGTTCGAGAGATTCCTCGTGATCCCGACAAAAGGTGCACATAGGGGAAGGGACTAATTTCATTTTATGTAACATTTTGTTGGTGTGCAGTATACGGTTTAGAATCTTGTATTGAAAAGCTCGAGTTCTTGTGTCTAAAGTGACTCGTTCTGGCAAAGAGTAGACACTTTCCCATTCAAGATTCTCTGATATATTGTATAAAGCGTTGAACTTAGCTTGAGCCGTCGGCGGAGTCTGTATACGTTTGATTAAAGCAGAGTAAATTGATTTTGAGTTCATACGTTTTAAATCTGGAAAATTATTATCTTGATTAGCTTCACTTTCCTTATTAAGAAGCTCTTTCCAGTTTGGTGGTATTGAACTAAAAATACCAAGCAAAAGTAGATAATCAGACAAATAAACCTTTCTAGCTTTGAAAAAATTCCAATTATTTAACTTGGAGTCATTCGAAATAATATCGCCTAGTTTAACAAAACGTGCATCTATAAGCTTCTCCTTATAGATGGGTTGTTTATCTATCAAAAGGTACTGATTGTTCCAAATGACTTCATTCAAAACATCACGTTTTGTTGCTGGAGTATGAACATTAAAGCTAAACCATGATTGAAGACATTCTTTATAGTAAAACGGCAGTTTGTCTGGTAAATAAGAAGAGCTAAACTTGCATTGTAATAAGAAAGAAGACCCAAAATTCTTTAGATAATGTGATAGAAAGACTTTCCAAGGACTAGTATAGTCATCTAAATACTTCTTCAGGCATGTAATTTTTTGTGCTGTAATTAATGATTCAGTGTGTGGCATTTTTAGTCCACCCTTTTCATAATCGCTGATTGAAGATAATCTTTTCATCTTGTCTTTCCCTTTCCACACAAAATTAAAAATTAATGAATTGATTTGCCTTACTATGTCCTTATTAACACAGATTAGCGAAGCTCGATACATAAATTTAGGCATAACAAAGGTTTTCACAATTTGAATTTTGTCTATAATTGTCAGGTTTCTCCACCGCCAACCATTTAAAGTTTTTTTAATCGATTTTAAAATTAGATCAAAGTTCAATCCGTCACTTTTGCGCCGATCATACGTGAAATAGACTCCTAATATTTTAATTGGCTCATTAATTTTCATAATATCCAACGTTTCATGTCGATAATGAGAGCTGCCTAACCAGTAGGCTTCTTTTTTTTCCTTATTGAGTTTAAGTCCAGTAACTCCAGAACATTTTCCGTATGTATCTAATAAAACGATAAGTGTTCATAGGATCTTTATCACGTATAAAATTAGTTAAGTCATCTGCGAAAGCTATGCATTTAAACTCCTGATCCTCTACCATTATACCCCTGATATTTTCGTTTTGTTTGATCGCTGTGAGAAGGGTTTCTAAAACAAGTATGAACAGAAATGGCGATAGAGGGTCTCTCTGTCTTACCCCTCTCTCGACTGGAAAGAGAGCTGTCGCTACTCCGTTATTCATAATACAACTTGATATGTTTTTGGAAAAGATGCGCACCCACCGAATAAAGGAATCTCCAAAATTAAATTTTTCTAGAGTGTTAATAAGAAATTTCCAACTCAGTGAGTCAAAGGCTTTCTCAAAATCGATGGTCACCAAGAGACCTGGAAGGCTGTTTATTTTTGTATAATCCAAAATATCACCTATAGTACGAACCGCATCGAAAGTATTCCGTCCCTTGACGTATGCGTACTGGTCAGAACTAATTATATCTGGGAGAACTTTTTCAAGCCTCAAAGCTATAGCTTTAGATGGGTTCTAATTTTTCAATACGAGTTTACAAATAATATATAATATGTGTTTTAATACTTCGTCGTAGTCGTCACTGTGACAGAGAGTGCTCGATACATGTAGTAGAGCAGGAATATGTTTCTTTTACACGAAGAGATGTTACAAAACAGTAACTCGAGTTTCACGCTCGGTGGCGATCATCAGACTGAATAGAAAGGTTTTTGAAATGCGTTAAAGCAGCTCGCGCGCGCCTATCAAATGTCGTATGCAAACATACCGTTAAGAATTTGAATTTAAGGTCGAATTAAAGGTTCGAATTATACCCTATAAAAGTTCTAACAATCGGAGCAATTCGCCAACCAGTTCGATCTGATCTTTTTATTCAGTCTGATGATAGCCACCGAGCGTGAAACTCGAGTTACTGTTTTGTAACATCTCATCGTGTAAAAAGTTAACATAATATGCATTTTACGTATGTGGTATGACGCAGATTATAACTAATCTAAAACTCATAGCAAATTCACATTGTAAACTTTTCCTTTTCCCGCCAGAATGTGGGACTGTATTTGATTTTGAAAACGGATTATCAGGATGGACGTTAACCGGTACTGTATTCAACAACCAGCCAACATACAGGGATAACCCAACAGCGAGAGGTGGAGAAGCGGGACCGTCCAACCACAAAGGGGACTGGTGGATAGGAGGCTATGAGAATCGATCCAGTCCCTCTCAACCTGCTGGCGCAATACAAGGGGATGGTCCTCAAGGCTCAATGACGTCACCCTGTTTTGTGATTGCTGGAAATCTCCTCAAGTTCTTGATCGGAGGCGGTTGTGATAAACAAGTTATTCGCGCTGAGCTAATTGTTGAAGGAAATGTGGTTTTGCGGGAGACTGCAGGGGAATGTTATGAAGCTATGACAGAGAAAAGCTGGGATGTATCGGCGTACACTGGTAAACAGGCTCATTTGCGTTTGATTGACAGATCCTCGGATAGTTGGGGTCACATTAATTTTGATCACTTTGAAGCAATTTGTGGCTGAACAATTTTTGTTTGTCCTTTCTCCGTTAGGTTACATGACCTTTGACACTTTAGACATCACAGTTTCTTCTTTTCTTTTTAGTAATTATTACGAATAAACCCTCGGACGAACACGCAAACAAACATTTTCGACATATTGCAACACCGCAAAAAAAAAAAGGTTAGAGTATAACCCTTATACCCTAACCTTGGGTTTTTTCGGTGTTACAGTATTTCGAAAATAGATAGCCTGTGATGTATTCTATATGATAATGTAAATATTATGGGTTATGTCGCTGCTGAGGATCCGCGACGTCGTCTAAAATCGTTTTTATTCGTCATTGAACTTTCACAAATGTAAGCGAAACTTCACACATTTAAAAACAACATTTTCCGTGCTGTAGCGTTTGAAGTCCGCAGATCATTTTTAATTTTCCACTGGTCAGCGGGAATTACCAATAAAAGTTTACAGATGATAGATGGAAGGAAGGAGTGAAAATGTGCATATTTCTGCACCATTGCTATTAATACCTATTAATACATATTAATATCTATTAATACCTTTTAATACCTATTAATACCTATTAATACCTTTTCACGAGTTGCTTTACGTATTTACGAGTTAAAAAATTGCAGACACTTCAAATTATAGTTACTGTTGAGGAACATAAAGACCATGGTGAAAGGAAGCCTTGAACTGGTTCCGTGGGAAACAGGGACCCTTCCTCTTCCCAAGCGTCGCTTTTCTCCCTTTTTCACACAAAAAAAGCCTGTTTACAGGCCACATACATCATCGGACGAGATGGAATGATCAACGATTTATTTATTCGGACGGTGTAAATACGACGGGAACACAATACCCAACTCTAAAAAATAAAGGTTGATAGAAATATTTCTCTGACTGTTAATTGCAACATTTAGACGGCCTCGTGGTGTCAAATTTGTTTAAGTAGATAGGATAGGGTCAGTGTTAAAAAAGGACGAGTTGTCTTGGAACTGGTGTCTTTACCGCTAAAGTCATGAACATTTGATTAAGAGATCATTTACAATGCGAATTCTGCTGATTCTTACTTTAAACTGGCAAAACAAAAGGGGTGTCAGGGGCCGAGGCCGGGGTGGGATTAGGTTTAGGATTAGGTATTGGATTAGGCATAGTGTTAGGATTAGGTAACGGGATTATAGTTATAATTAATCCCATACCTAATCCTAGACCTAATCCCACCCCGATCCCGACCCCGACCCCGCGTTTTACTGACACCCAAACAAAAGAGCCAGAAAAGAGGCTGTTGAAAGGTTATACATCTCAGCAAACGATATGATTGTGATCGCATCGATTTGACAGATTCCATGACATATTCCTAACACGTTTATTATACAAGAAAACGGTTAGACTGAAACGGAAATTGAAATTAACAAATTAGATTGGGCAACTAAAACAAACCGGTAACAGAAACAAAAGTAATAGACACTGAAACTTACAAATATTTTAACTGCCAGGGAGCTTAGGCGGTAGCGGTTAACACTTGGTTTGCCGTATAAAAAAATTCGGAGCCAGTATTAATTTATACCAGAGATAACAATTATTATATTCCCTAAAGATCAACGCAACAGAAATTAACATGAAAATTCAAATAAGTAGCAGTGCGCTAGCGCGGGAATGCTACAATGATGAGTTAAACAAAATACCAGGAAATATTAAAAAAATGAAGATAACGTACAGAGATACTCATCGTTGAATGTAATACCATTTCATATAGCAAATGTAGATCTGTAAACCGCTCCGTAGTATTACAGTTGGGGCTAGGCAGGGGTAGAGTCTATGTGATGGTCATTTGATTGAGCAACTAACTAGTACACAGTGATAAATGAAGAGATAAAGGGAAGAGTATTTGCCTTCCCACCGACCCACTCCATGGTCAGGTTAGCCTGCGAGCAAGCTCTCGGGCTCTGGCACGGTTGTCGGGGGGAGGGGAGGGGGGGGGCAGAGGGGGAGGGGAGGGGGGGCAGAGGGGGAGGGGAGAGGAAGGAAAATGCTCGCAGGCTATGCTATGGTCAGGTGCATGTTATGATATTTTTTTCGTGATGAAAGCACTTTTGTTATCTCTCTATTACGAAATTTTTATGCGAAATTGTCCTTGAGGGTACGAAACAAAAATTACGCTGTTTTCAGCTTAGGATGCTTAAAGTTATAGTTATATCTATGTCCCTTTTATTATGTATATTAATGTTTTGTTGGTATGCTTTCTTACGGTCCTCTAATTATTTCTAATCTTGATTTAATTAATGTAAATTAGCGTTACGTAATTTCGATGCTGTGTACGTATGTGCTGGTCCTAAGCGAATGCTCAAGATTCTGTTGCTGTGC
>JAJGOT010000266.1:1107500-1147500 GCA_022457155.1 Cladopsammia gracilis | reverse complement strand
TCAGAGAGGGAGATGTCATGAGAAATTAGCATATAGCCTATGCGCATGTGCGCATGTAGTTTTACGGACCTCGTGCTTGGCTTGCTCCGGTTTCATGTTGTAGTTTCGCTAAATGCAGAAACGAGTTCAAGATTAAAGTTTGTTTGTTTATTACCATGACACTCGAAATATAGGTGTCAGACAAAAATAGAAATGGTTTGTCTTCATTTGTGTTAAATTTATATGATTTTTATGAAAGACAGCAAGAATGGATGCTTGTGACAAAGTATATATATATATATGGATATACGCACTTCCATCGCCTCAACGCCGCCTTTTTCTCTTACTTACCAGTAATACTAAGACCAAAGACAGCTGTCCTTCTTTCTATTGTTCTCTTCCCCGCTCCAAGAATACAACTTTTATTTCCTGTACTTTAAAACCTTGTTCCAATAAAAATGCGGGATGGTCCCTGGAGATCTTAAATGATGGTCGTTCACGCTGACTTGGCGCAGTACACGGAGGACTGTAACCTCCACTCGTAATCACAGAGCTCCCCGTACCGGCAGCAGCTGAATGAAGAGTACCGATGGTATCAATGATGTCCTGATCAACGTCGAGGTTGACCAGCATTTTAATTAAGAAATCGAGTCGCACAGCAATAATCCCAATTTCGGATAGATCGGATGAGGACGAGGCTTTTGCCACAGTGACGTCAAATAGAAAGTTTAGACCGGTCATAGGGAACCCACACTCTTATTTATAAACTGAATACACTAATTTGTTAACTCCAGTGCACAGCCAAGAAGAATGGTCGTCGTTGTCACTCACTTGTGAGATTATTTTGCGATTGGAAAAGATGTTCGTAGTTTGCTTTGACAGGTACAAGACTACACAATGCCTCTGTGTTCATGTTATATCGCGTTTCACCGCTGCTTATCAAGATTTTGAAGTCAAAGAATTGAAGAGTAAACAGATTTAAAACGATGAAAATATCTAAGTGTGATTTAAATATGCATTGTGTGAAACGAGACAACTGGATAACGCAATGCACTGGTCATTAATGATTACCAACAAATGTTGTAGGTACATTCTGCTTTTACTCTTCATTTGCAGTTATTGTTCTACAGTCTTCACTGTGGCTATCCTCCCGTACTTAAGTATCTTTTTAACCCTATTCAGCCTGGGCTTTTTTTTGAGTTTCTGAGCCTGGGGTGGGAAGGGGGCACACTGTGCCCCCCCCCCCCCCTTCGTAACTTCAAGAACATTAACGCTATGATAATGAAACCTAGAGGGTACATAGTACGTCCAAAACTGTCTCCTTTGCGGTCCGCACAATGGAACGATGGCGTCATATGACGTAGTTATTAGGTAATTAGTTATGCGGCCGCCATCTTGGATCCGCCATCTTGGATTTCTGAATTTTTTAAAACCTCTTGAAAACCGTCCAAATTCACCCATAATTAATGAAAACCAATAAATAAACGTTAAATGACGTAAAAATACAAAAGTTATACCAATTAACATTGTTTTTCTTCATTCAAAGGTATAAATATGCATATTTCAAAAAACATGGATGTCAAAATCTTGTGCCATGGAAACATCAAGTCACGTGATCAAAAAATTGTCATATCAAATTGTTGCCAGATAAATTTTAGGAAAAGTCACAAAGTTTGATGGCGTTTAAATACATATTAAAGAAGTTATGAATGTTGAAAGTTAGTGCGGGCACTTTGTGCTTCCCCCCCAGGCCGAATAGGGTTAAATGCCCCCCCCCCCCCAAAGCAGCAAAATATGTGATTATATCATATTTTACAGCTCTAACATAATATCTTTTAATTTCCGCAATTTCTGCGACCAATTTAAATTTTGGGTAAAATCCAAAATGGCACATCATCATTTATTAACGATAATTTATAAATAAGATATTTTTAAAATATAGTGCAACAACACAAAAATCCAAGGCGAGAGTACATGGTGGGAGTTTAAGATCGCGTGTAAGTTCGAGGGTGTTAGGATTAGTTATTTATTGTTTCAAAAACTCATTAATAATTCATAAGCCCATTACCCAATCAAATGGTAGATAATTTAGCAAAGAAAAACAGCAGACGAAAACCACAGAAAAGTCCACACAAACGATTTTAATGAACACCCCTCCAAAACTCAGAGACACCCAAGTAAGGGAGCCAGAGAAAAACTAAGCATCTAACTAAATCCTGGAGACGGGTACACATTACAGGAGGCAGTGGTCCGGCCCAGCTAACGGGATTTCCCTCCCAATCACACCATTGCATAGTTCAAAGATGGGCTTAAGCTTGCTAAAGAGCCAAGGTAAACGGGGCCGGGGAACAATCCTGAGGTAAAGACAAAGAAAAAACTGGCAATAAGGAAAGGAGAGGAACCCCAAACCGGGAGGGAAAATCACCCACCAGCCAAGCCGGACCAGGAAACCGTCCTAAGACTGGTTATAGGGCGTGATTAAGATTACCCTTCTGGTCGCGGCAAGGAGGAGGGTGAGGGACGGAGGGAGCACCCAGGGATGGGAAACGAGGACCCGGGGTAAAAACAGGGAGATAAACAAACCGGAAAATAACGCTAAAGTGCATAAAAAGGCGATATAAAAAGACAAAAACATCCATACGAACACAGAAGAGCAGCACAAACGCTTGCACGCGAGTAGACAAACATGGAGCAAAAGCCAGATCGCAGACCCGAAAACACGATGAAAAACCAAGAGTAGAGAATAACCCACGCAAAACACACGGGCGCGAAGAAATTCCCCCGAGGCACCCGAGGGACATCTTGCACGGTGTAAAAGCATAAAGCCGACGTTAGCACACGAGCGTCACTAACAGCCGACACGCGAACATGTTACGACAGACACCCAGGACACAGTAAGGCTTGGCCCACAAGCGTCTCCATCCAGGCTCGAACACTAACAACATAAGCTGGGCATACAAGCAAATGAAAAGCCGACCCGCGAGTAAGCCGGACAGCGCAAACACACGGCGACTGAACCCTAGGGTGCGAACAAATCACGTCCAAACCGCGATTCATGAGTAACCTCCCACGCCTGACAGACGCGACACTCTGAACAACTCGGAACACAAACAACCGACGACAAATACACGAGCAAACGACGCTCATAACGCGAGCAAACTATCCTTGTAACGCGGGCAGACCTTACCGTCGACGTACGAGCAACGCATGCAGGAGCAAAAAACGGACCGCCAGACGCAAAGAAGTCTCACACTCGACAAACAAACAACTCTCGCGCTCGACACACAAGTGACTCCTACGTTCCACACATGAGCAACTAACAAATGCTCCAAACACGAATAACTTTCGCGCTCAACACACGAACAAACGTGCACGCTTGCCACACGGGGAAACTCTCGCTCGACACACGAGCGAACCCAAACGCTCGGCACCCGAGGCAGTGTAACGCTCGACAGACGAGCGGACTTTCACCCTCGACATAAGAGGAACCCTTACGCTCGACAAACGAGCGAACGTTCACGCCCAACAGCAAAAACTCCTCGCTCGACACACGAGCAAACATCCCTCGCTCGACACACGAGCAAACGTTTCCCGCTCGACACACGAGCCAACTTTTCTCGCACGACACACGAGCAAGCTATTCCCGCTCGACACACGAGCAAACTTTTCTCGCTCGACACACGAGCAAACTCTCTCGCTCGACACACGAACAAACGTTAACGCTAGGCACATGAGCAACTGTTACGATCGACACACGAGGAGCTATAACACTCGACAGGCGAGCCAAACTAGCGCTAAACACACGAGGAGCTAAAACGCTCGGCGTACGAGGAAACTGAAACGCTCGACACACGAGCAGTAAACACGCACGACACACGCACAAATCCTTGAACGCAACCGCTGGGTAGCTGTTATACTCAAACACACGAGGGAACACGCACGTTCGAAACACGAGCAACTATGAAGTACGACACACGAGCAACTAACGCTCGACACAGGAACAAAAACTATCACGCCACGCATGGCTATGAAGGTCAAAGTTTGAACCAGATACCACGCAGCTCTTTACAACCTCTAATTTCATTGGACCTGTATATCAGGCAGCTCTATTGTTTTTAGGTCTAGGGTCTATTGTTAGCCATTGTTGTGTTGTTTGTTCTATTGTTTTCTCAGCAAATCAGAGAAGACCTTGTAAGAGCTGCGTACTGTCCCGTTTGAACAGGTAGTAATAGCCCTTTTCACGGTTAACTCTGCTCATTTGCATTACGATGAAATCTAGCATGTATGTGAGGCAATTTCGGGCTATTTTGCTGTTTTAGCCCGAAATTGCCTCGCATCTACGTTGAATAACATTGTAATGCAAATGAGAAAGATCAACCGTGAAAAAAGCTATTCGATTGCATTACACAGTGGATTTACTTTTGCGCAGAATTAACGGTATTGTCCCTTTTCAGTAGTCATTAAACGGCTTTTGCTATATTCTCTTTGCAAACATCTACAAGGAACTTAACTTAACAAAAGTGAAGCGGCTATAATGCAACCAATATGCAAGTATTGAATTTTTGCGTTCAGCTGAAACCACGTGGGTTCATCGCAGAAAATTTATATTCGTCATAGACCCCTTTACGGTTGCCAGGGCATGCTGGGTAATTAGGACAAGATGGTGGAAAAATCACAAGTTGCATATTGGATATATTTGTCACTTTACCTTTGAAAAATGTAATTCTTGAGCTTAAAGATACTACACACTAAATCTGGAGTGCACGGCAGTCCTTTGTCACTTTTTAGCAAATGTGACGTCTTCCCACCCTGGATCCAGAGGTCCGTTCTCTGAATATCATGAGTGAAATTAACCGCATAAACGGTTAGAAGAAGCTCGCGAGACGGACCTCTGGTCACTCGAATATACAACCTCATTTCCGTGCGAGGATCCAGTTCAGAATCTGAACGAGGGTGGCAAAGGGGTTTTACGTGACGCGTGATTGCCCCAAAATTAACCGCGTGATGCGTGATTGTGCCCAAATTAACGGCGTGATGCGTGATCAGATAGCGCAGCGTGATGCGTGATTTGCTATTTTAGAAGCGCGTGACGCGTGATTTACCTTTTATTTTTCCGTGATACGTGAATGTTTTCAACATTCTTTGAAAAACTAGAAAGCTTCTTGACCTTTGATCTTCGTGGTGGGTCCAGAGAATCCGTTCCTGGCACGGCGAGGACAGAATCGAGAAATCAGAAAACGCAATCAGAAAACTCAAAGCTCACAGGGTAGAAGAGACTTGTCCTAACACGTTACACTTCAACGCCAAAGCGCACATGAGACCCGACGAAGAATTCAAGAAGGAAATCGGAACCATAAGAAAGCAGGCAACATGTCAGGCATGGCAGAACAGAAATTACTAGGATCGTAACATTGATTCAAAGCAAAGAAGAAGAGCGAGTAGGCTACTAAGCCAAACGAAACTAATATGACAATCAGCCTATGAACAAGACACTAAGCCACTCGTAAATGTACAAGAGAGAGTCCAGGTGAAAAACATGCCAGAACTTGAGAATGCCAATAATAAACATGTTGAATCCCATCCTCGTGTGCTCCCTGAATCTTGATAAACGGAAGGTCTCAGAAACACGAAAATATCTGAATAAGAAACACATGCCACTGACCACAAAAGACAAGCAAAACGAAATAAAGCCGATAATGCTAAGAAGAAATACACGCACTTTAAATCTTGTCACCCACCGGGAGTCAAGAAAGGTTTCTTCAAAGGAGAGGTCCTTAGACTCCTCAGAATTGAACGAACTTTTCAAAGGAAACTTTCGAGGAAAACATCAATAAATTCAAATAAAAACTACGGCTAAGAGGCTACCCTAACAATAGCATTGAGAAGGTGCTCTCAGAAGTAATATTCTCTGACAGAAAGTCAGCTCTCAAAGACAAATCAAAAGCTCGCAAAGAAATATTAACTACGGCAGCCCATGTGTACCTAACTTAAAACAGATCCTCATGGACAAATGGCATTTAATAGAATCGCAACCTTTACTAAGACAAATCTATTATTTCATACAAGAGGGGTAGATCTTTTATAAGATATGCTAGCCAGGGCTAAACTGTAAAAGTCAAACCAGCCAAAAAACTGAGTGAATAAAGGACAAAACAATCACACCACGCGCTAGTAGGATTTGTGCTATGCCCGTCAACACCCTTTATTTCATTTTAAGATTCATGAATTGACATGCAATCCTTCCAAAAAAAAAAAGAATACAATATCAATGCATTCAATAGGTAGGCCTACGCCGACTCTTCGTTGTTTTGTTACCATTTTAATGCCGAATTACTCCTTATTTACGTGACGCGTGATTGGTTAAAAATTTACTCCGTGATGCGTGATATCACCCAAAAATTCGGCGTGATGCGTGATCGGTACCCCCCCTTTGCCACCCTCCTGAACTAGGTCGCTGATTGGTTACTCCTACTTGTTTCCAGACTCTACCGGGAGTTAATGATGCAACAGCAACTTCGATTGGCTGGACCAAAACAATTCGCCACGGGCGCGTGAAAAACCGGTTTCCCAAAGTGAAACCCCGCAAACAACAATGGCGGACGTAGATGGAGATTGCTGCTTTTTGCGATCTTTAAGAAACGCTGTGGATTACTCTTTAGTATCCAAATTTTCAAAATATCAGAGAACTAAAGCCAGTTCAGAAAGAAGCGCTGTTGAAATTTATTCAGCGCAAGGATGTCTTGAAAAGAGGTGTTGACAGGCCAGACACGACTTATTAATTCGTGTTATCGTGGAGTGTGACCTTTAGAGTTTTGTTTGAACGAGGAAAATTTTTATCTCTATTTAATTTTTATCTCTAGCACGGTGCCGTGCTTTGGAGCTGCAGGTATTCTCGCTGAACGATTTCGCTGACCACTGGTAGGTGACAGGAAGAGAAATAGGTGTACTGGATTAATTGCGTGCGGATATCAAGGATTCTTTGTTTGTTAAATCTATCGCCATTGAAAACGGTTGTATCCAGAAAGTTTACTTCTTTGTCTGAGATTAATTTTTGTTTGCAAGGACAATAAAATCTTCTATCTCCTTTTTCTCAACACTCTACAGTGAAAAAATGTCCGATCGATGTATCTTTTCCACTGGAGTGGATTTGATTTAATATTTCTGTCTCGACCGCGGAATATTGTCACCAGATTTAATGTAAACAAACAGACACGCGTTGGTCCCCAGGGTTTAAAACCGGTTTGGTAGGATATCCGATCCACAAATCGCATGGAAATGAGGTTGTGTACTCGAGTGCCCAGAGGTTTTTATTTTTTCTCGGCGCGTTGCGCCTCGTAGTCGCGGCTTCGCCGCTCAAACTCGCCGTTTTCACTAAAAAATAAAAAACCTCTGGCACCCAGGGTAACGTCTTCCATACATTTTATGTAATTTTTGTGTTGCCTGATTACAGAAAATGTATGGAAGAACCCAGGTTTTCTAAAAAGCAACAAATGACCGCTATGCACTCCAGATTTAGTGTGAAGTATCTTTAAGCTCAAGAGTTACATTTTTCAAAGGGTAAAATGACAAATATTTCCAATTTGCAACAATTAAATGACTTTGAGTTCTCATACAAACTTTTGATTTTTCCACCATCTTGTCCTGATTACCCGGCATGCCCTGGCAATCGTAAAGGGGTCTATTCTCTGTTGCTAAACAGCAAAAATCATTCACCACTTACTAAAGCGAGTTGTCTTTAAAATAGCTCTGTTTGGCAGGTTCCCCTTTTCATCTTCAGAATTTTTGGCTCTTAAAACGTTCGACAACAAGAAGCGATGTTGACTCTTTCAGTCAGAGCTCGTATGAGACAAAAGGTGTTTTTTTCGTATGCTAATTTCTTTCCTTTAAGTGCAGATTTGGATGGTAATGCCTAATGTTTTTAATTTCTTTTGTTTTTAGCACGAACTGCACGTGCTATGCTTCAACTTCCTGGCAATTTGCATACGGTGCACATTTGTATACGAACACACAATGCTACTTCCTAGCATTCCTAAGGCCCCGTCCACACGTATCCGGATATTTTTGAATCCGCAACTTTTTTGTCACGGATTAGAAAATATTCGCGTCCACACGTAGTGTATTCGAATCGTATTTGCCCGAATTCGCCGGATACGTGTGGACGGAAGGCCAATCCGCAACAAAAAGGTTGCGGATTCAAAAATATCCGGATACGTGTGGACGGGGCCTGAATGCCATTGTGCCATTCTAACAAAGGAGACTTGAATAATCACATCCCGGTAAGGCTGAGCCTGCACTAAAAGATTATTATGGTATTTTTCATTGTTTCTGAAGTGGGCGATTGCAAAACCGCGTACTTATAGACAAGTATCCCTCTTTAAAATACTGATCACCACCTTTCAGTGTCAAAGAAACGCGCATGGACCACGTTAGCAAGTCGTTAGGAACGGTCGCCTCGCATTTTTAATGAAATTTTTTTTCTCATGCGACTGTCTTTTCGACTCTGACGGAGTTGATTTAACCTTCATAACTTTTTTTCTAAGTCTACCTTGATTATCTTACCCCGTGAGAACATTGTCAAGTGGCAGACCACAGTTAGAGAAAACCTTAGTAGCGCTCTCTCGAGAAAACAAGGCATCAGTTCCTAAACCGAAAACTTATCCAGATTAAAATTATTTTTCCCACAGTCAAAAAACTTTCGAAATGCCGACCGAGTATAGGATGATATCTGTTTACAAACATTTTTTTCTGTTATTCAAATGTGCCAACCACTGGAACAAAAGAACCCTTTGTTTCGGCAGCCAATAAGGCTCTGGTTGGCACAATAACAATTGGTGACGTCATTGATATCCTCCCTATAGGATAGAAGTCTGCATCCCTGTAAAGCTATGACTGCAACAACTTCTTCAGTATCTTCAGAGGTATTTTGATACTTAAACCGCCAAACCGGGAACGGAAACAAAATCATGATACAATTTAAAATTGCCTACAGCCTAAAATGTCGAAAATGAAGTCAACATACAGCTGTGCAAATGAATTTATACCCGAGATTATATTAACTGTCAAGCAAAACAAAAACGGTACGTTTTCGAAATTCAGAAGACTTACCAGTACGTTTAGCAGTGCTCGGTTAATCCTCGTGTGCTTGGCCTTGTTTACAAAAAGGTAAACTAAGGTCACTCCAGCTGTCGAGAAGAAGCTACGCCGGGTTGACAGGTCTTTACAGACAAATTCACCGCCAGAAACAACTTCAAGCGTCACGCTTTAGTGAATGTACCGACACCTAAAGAACGAATTGAATTCCATTGTGATAATGTAATGGATAATTGAATCACTTATTTATCCGGAAAAAATCCTTCCGTTTCCGCGTTATTTCCGCTGAATCGGAAAACCCTAATACAGTAGGTTGCCGCAATTTCAAAACAATTAAAAGTCCACAAACCTATCAAATGATCGATAATACGTCACGTGCAGTGACTTTATATCTGATAAAAACATTCCTATAAATTAGATATAAATAAGATATAAAGTCACGTGACGTATTAATAATATATATAGATAGCCCAAGCCTAACAGCGTCGCACTTTGAACAAGCTTAATTAAGGTGAAACTTAACCAAGGTGAAACTTAACTAAGGTGAAAGGTTGGAAGCACAAGAATTAAGATTGACGAACGGGCTATTTTCAATTTTAGCAATTCTCAAAAACAGTATTACGCGACTGTCTGCACAGTACATTTTTATAGACCGTACAAAAGTTCACAAAAACAACTTTTCTCTGTCTAGAATAACTAGTACCACTAGATTCCGAATAAAATACAGTTTTTGTTTGTCAAAACTTGCCCGAGAAACTTTTTTGAAAATCAAAAATTGCAAAAATACACAAACATATTTGCATAAGGCGATACGAGTGAAGATAGAACTGTACTATAAAATCAAAGTCTTGTTTTGTTTACATAAAATCGCTTTTCAAACTATCTAATGAATGAACAAACACATAAAAATGGACAACACAATCTTATTTCGAAAAAATTTATTCAAATCTCCATTAGTTTACGTTTAAAAGCAAAACGCGTACCATTTAAGCTTAATTATAGCTCATCGAGTTCAAGCTTTCTTCGATGAAATTCAAGAGATCGATACAAATGAATTTAAGCACGTTTTAAAATCAATTCTCCAAAACTAACAATAACACCAATAAAAAGTCACTCACAGATTGATATCAACATAAATTCTCATCGAAAACTTAATCTGTTTTACCTTTAAGTCCCTCGCTTGCTTGGTTCTGAAATCCGTAGAAAACAAATATCTCGCGCATTGATAAAAACGTAATACATGAAGTTCCTCGAAGCAAGATTTCATCCCTGAAAGCTCGTCTTTTTCCACTAAAGCGGCTTCTGAGTATCCCTTAATTAGTATCCTTGTCTTGAGTAGCAAACCGCGAAATATTAAGGGAAATAACGCCTTTAATTTCAACGGTTTTCTCCGCTTAGTAAATTCACAGCAAAACATCAAAGTGTTTTTCTAGCTGACGTGACATTCGGCCGTGTAACCGCGCGAAAAACAAAGCCTCACTTTGGTTTCAACATAACGTCGTACGCGCATGTTTTGCGACATCATACGCGCCCGCGAGCTAGTCCTGCGCGAAGGCAAGCTAGTCCTGCGCGACGGCGGCGGCGGAGGTCGGGCACACGGGCGCCCGCGAAACATTCCGCTAGCCATGACCATGAAAAATGACGGGCATGGTTCTATGAGTATGGAGCTGTGCAGCCAGGCCTTCGGCCTGGCAAGTGCTCCGCTATTAGGTCCGGTTCAAATGTCGAACTTCACATGTGTCGAGTCTAACGCAAATGAGCAAAATCTATTGTTCTTGCTCATTTCCATTAGATTCGGCACATGTGAAGTTCGACGTTTGAACCGGGCCTAATATTATCAAAACATCAACTGACACAACTAATGATGACCGAATCTTTAATATTCTTTCAACAAACTTTGAACTTTACATGTGCCGAATCTAATGCAAATGAGAAAACTCTTGTGGTTGTGGTGGTGGTGAAAACAATAGAATTGTGGTGGTGGTGGTGGTGGTGGTGGTGGTGAAAACAATAGAATTGTGGTGGTGGTGGTGGTGGTGGTGGTGGTGAAAACAATAGAATTGAAGAGGAACTAGCCTATATAAGTGAGCAACATTTGTCTCTTTCTCAGTTCACATTGAGCTTTCATTGAGTTGACATGAATTTGTCCTGTCCCGTTTGTGAGTAGACATTTAGCAGGAAAGATAGTATGCAAAGACATATGACCAACCAACACACCAGTCCTACTTTCACTCCATTTAAAGCAATGCCGATTTCTACACAAAAGTGTCAGCGGTTTCACTTCGAGCACCCTTTTACTTGTATGGTTGCAGGGAAGACCGGTTCGGGGAAAACGTTTTGGGTTCAATCACTGTTACAACAGGCCTCAGACGTGATAAACCCACCACCCGAGAGGATTGTCTGGTGTTATCCACAATGGCAGCCTTCGTACATTCAAATGCTAGTCACAATACCACAAATTGAATTTGTCAAGGGTATTCCTTTTGCTTTGGAAGACGATTCCTATTTCGATGTCAACAAACGAAACTTAATCGTCTTTGACGATCAAATGATTGACGCCGGCAAAGACAAGCGAATAGTAAACCTTTTTACACGAGGTTCTCATCACCGCAACCTGAGTGGTATTTATATCGTACAGAATTTATTTCATCAGGGCAAGGAAAGCCGAAGTATCAGTTTAAACAGTCACTACTTGGTCCTTTTCAAGAATTCCAGAGACAAACTGCAAATTTTGACTCTAGCAAAACAAATGTATCCTGGGCAAACGGCTTTCTTTATAAACCAGTACGAAGAGGCTGTACGAAGACTCTTTGGTTATCTCCTGGTGGATTTAAAAACAACCACACAAGATAATTGTAGACTGCGAACGAATGTACTAACCGGTGAAGAACAATTTAATCAAACAGGGGTAGAAGACAATATTTCTCAGTAGCTACTAAAGTATCTCAGACAACATAACCTTTCGACAGCTCCAGTTCTCTTAGCCATGCAGGGACTACAGGACAGAATGGACAACCTCCTCTCTCGTACAGACCTTGGGGAAAATGACAAAGCCAAACAGTACTTTGAGCTGCAAAACAGATATGTGACGTTTAAACATCAATTGAATGGAAGACCTCAACAGTCTGATGAAATGAAAAGAAGTTTTGCAAGTCATTCGAAAGATAATTACCCACCATTATACAAGAACCCACAGCATTAACAGCGGTGACAACCTCTACACCCTTAAATCCATTTATCGCGACACCCTCGCCAGCGCCCACTATACAAGAAACTTCCGCAGTAATGCCACTACCTTTAAATCCAGCCGTTTTGACCCCTCCCCCCACAGTTCAAACTCCCTCGCCAGCACCGAAGCGCAAACGACCTAGAATCCAATTAGTAAATTACTTAGATGTTGGTGATGACAAACCTAAAAGGCGATCGCGGCGTTATAGATTTAGAGCTGAACCTTACAAGTATTCTAAGAATCAAGAGGATTAATAACACCCGAAACGATGATTGCAGTGCGGTGAGACACAGAAAACCAAGGGAATCAAAGAGTACTTTGTATAAACCCGATGAAAAAGAATAAATCGACTCTGTCTGTTCCTTTCCAACTAAGCTTTTAAATCGTCTGTATAATTATGAAATTGTTTGTTATCAATAAATATAGTTTGAACTTAAACAAAGTGTGGGTTTATTGTTTTAGCGCGCGCATGCAATTGGTTGCTTTGTTTATTTTTCCTAGGTGCTAATTTTTCATGCAAATTTAGTTCAGTGTAAGTTCGCATAATTAAAAGTTTGAACTTTGAAGCTACCGGTAAAGAAATTAAAACTTGAAGGTGATGGCTGCGAAACTGAAAATCGACATATATAGAGTCTAGCAATGTAGCGGCTAAAACGGCGGTAAATACGAATAAGAAGCACTTTTTTATACTGCGCAATTTTATTGCTTCTAAACTTGAATTTTTCGGAACCCTCTTATTAGTTTTATTCGGTTATAATATCCACAGCTTTGATGGTCTAGTGGTTAAGACACTGCGTTGTGGCCGCGGTAACCGAGGTTCGAGTCCTGGTCAAGGCATGTTGTTTTGATCTATGTCTGTAAAGGATATCTGTGTCAGTTGTGTTTTGTTTTGAAGTGAGTTGGACATAAAGCAGGCGAGTCTGGGCATGTCTATTGTTTTGAAATGGGAGCGGAAGGTAATTATGTACATATCAATGATTTACCTAGGCACTATCCGTGGTCATTTATTAACACAAAAGATATAGGCAGTTGATAATACATATAAATAAGGTACCTATCCCGAACTAGGTCATCACTTAGGCACCAAATCCACCTATCCACTAATGCATATTAATGATTTACCTATCCTTACCTATCCTTACCTATCCATTCGCGGGGCTTAAATCTAATCACTACCTACTACTATAAGTTCATGCTGCAGCTGTGCGTATGTCGAGATATTGAGCACTTGGGAAGTTTGGAGAGCACTCAAGAGGCTAGAGTTAAATATGCGTGCATAAATTTGCATGCGCTAATGTCACACGAAAAAGAAGAAGAAAAGTCAAAGCCGGATTTACAACTCGTGTGCTCCGCCACGAGTAATGAAATGAATGCCGGGATGATGTTAGGACATTTATAAGAAAAATATTTGGCCTTCTTTTTATTTGCTTTTATCCTGAACCCTAAAATAAAGCTAATTGAGATTTTTTTAAAAACAAGAAATGACAAACTTGCCACCAGTAAATTATGTTTACCATAGTCCAAATATGGTAACAGAGTAACTTGTTATGATGTTAAACTGGCAGCTATAAAATGAAAAACGACATGAATACATAAAGTAAATGGCTTTGACGTTAAACTGGAGTCTTTTAAACTCAATGTTTTCTGCAAAGTTCAAAAATACCTGTAATTGAAGTGACCATGACTTCTTCGCTGTATTTTTGCATTTTACTCTTGCTGTCTTCCTTGGATTTAATATCTGCCTGCTCTAAAAACGGTAAGTGTGCTAGCTGATCTCAATTTTAGTGTTTACGTTACAGCGAGAGACCGGGGAGCGTCTTTGAAATAATTTTCTGTGTTGCACATGTGTGTTACATTTTCATTGGCGTGAAAGCGGAGTGTCCGTTAATCCGAGGCGGGTGTTCACGAGGCGAGAGCTGCACGCGATCAGTCATTTCAGTTGTCTAATAAAAAATGTGCACAGGTTTCAGATGAGCCAGTAGAAAAATGAAAAACTTTGGTGCTTTTGGAGTCGCTTTTTTGGAGTCTTTTTCGTGCGCACAAAGTCCTCTATTATGCAAAGGGTAACCTTTTTTTAAGTTTGCAATGTCGCTTTTCCAAGGTAATGACAATTTCAGAGTTTTCTTTGTAGTGAGAGAACGTAAAGGCATCTTTTCAAATAATGTTCTGTTCATAAGTGTTAAACTTTTTATACGTGATGATGAGTGTCCGCGTCCGTAATCGGAGGCAGGTGTTCACGAGGCGAGAGCTGCATGCGATCAGGCACGCTTATTTTTTTATTCTTCTTTTTGCAGTCGCTATTAGACTTTTAGAGAGACAATTTCAGAGTTTTCTTTGTTGTGAGAGAACATAAAGAGCTTTTCAAATAATTTTCTGTGCATATACGTGTTAAACTTTTTATACGTGATGAGCAGTGTCCGTAATCTGAGGCAGGTGTTCACGATGCGAGAGCTACGCTTATTTTTATTCTTCTTTTGCAGTCGCTTTCAGTTGAATTATCGCTTTGCGTTCCCTTATTATTTTATTATTATTCTCTTCGATCCGATTCTCTTTTTCCCTTTTCATTCTCCTCCAGTTGCTTTCGTCAAACCGCTTCCATCTTACACTTTAATGAGTGCTTCCTTAGAAATGTGTTTCTTACACTTTATTGAGTGTTTCCTAGAAATGTGTTTCCTTAGAAATGTGTTTCCTTAGAAATGTGTTTCTTACACTTTATTGAGTGTTTCCTTGGAAATGTCAACAGCTCGAGTTTATTTGAAGTTTTCCTTTCAGCTAATTTTTTTTACTTTTAATTTTCTTTTGCTGCAAACGATGATGATAGCCATACCTCCAGTATTTTTGCACAAAATTCAAATGATGTTTCCTTAGATATATGTTTACTTGTCCTTGAAAGTTGTCAGGTGACAGGTGGAATTTTTTCGATGAAAAATTACCCTCTATTCCGTCTTGCAAATTGTATATAAGCACTGTTAGTCGGGCCGATCTGCTCTCTCGTTGGCTTTTAGATGAAGGGGAGAAAAATGACTTAGGCAAAAATCTAGGTATATATCTCGATAGATTGACGACAATGATCGGAAAAAGTGCCATAAAGACATCCGGCCAAAGTCAGCGCTTTCTGGAACACTCCACAGCGTTTGCTTGAAATATGACCTGGATGTTTGAAAACGTGATCAACGAAAATTACAGCAATTTCACTACAACTAGCCCAAACAAGGGTTTTTATGAGCCCGATCAGCACGAAAATCACAGAGAAGAGAGAAAAGAGGGAAAGATAGCGAGAGCGACAGAAAAAAAGTCTAGCAACTGCCTTTTTTATATATTGGGGGGTTTGGAGATAGTTTTTGAACGACAGAAAAAAAACAAGGCCAAGAACGCTCACAAACGCTTACTTGGGGCGACCTCTTTTTCAAAAATCCAGGTAAAATACGAAAATTCAAATGGTTGCTAGGTAGCAAATGCGTGCCGTTTTGACAAAATAAGATGTAAAAGCGTATCCGGTTTCGCTTTTTACAAACCGTCTACTGCGTCAATAAAATTATGGTACCTCACTGACTAAAATTCTGTAATTGAGCGATTAAATTGTGTGATTTTCGAAAAAGGATGTAAAAAAGTGGTAATTGAGTCGTAATTGAATCGAGCGTAGCGTCATTTCGGTCCGAAATCCGCGATATATCACGCTGCGCGCTCGTTCCCGAAACCTCGCGTGCAACCCCATACCAAACCGCACTCGGCTCAATTACCATTAAATTACGCGGTAAGTTATTCGGCTTAAGTTCTGAATTCGGAGTACGTATCGTTTCGTTTTTTTTTTTTCGGATACGGTTTACATCTTATTTTGTCAAACGGCACGCATTTGCTACCTAGCAACCATTTGAATTTTCGTATTTTACTGCCAGCATTCTATTTTACCAGTCATTCGTTTAAGTTGCCTGATGAGTGTGGTCCTCTTAATTTTGGACCATACGAAACAGAGCTGTCGCAATAAAAACGATGATTACTCTTGAAGCCTGAACTGTCATGAAGTTATAGTTAATGCTTCTCTTTAGTTGAGCGCTCTACGTTATCCATTCTACTCAAGCAACAAGAATTTATATATATATATATATATATATATATATATATATATATATATATATATAAAGTGTAGAACTGGATATTCGTAAAACAGTGCTCAATACATTAATGTAGAGCGAAGTATATGTTTATGGAGGAAAGAAACAAATAAACTACGCTTTCATCCCGACAAGCCTGTTTGAATCCCCTGGGCAATGAGTGGGCAACCACGAAACAGGCTTGTCGGGATGAAAGCGTAGTTTATTTGTTTCTTTCTTCCATAAACATACATACATATATATATATATATATATATATATATATATATATATATATATATACACACATATATATATATATATATACATATATATATATATATATATATATATATATATATATATATATATATATATATATATATACAATTATGATACAATGTGCCTTCCCGGTTGTTACCATTTAATGGCTTTATGGCAACTCCTGAACTTGGCAGTTGCAATGACGTTCTCATATCAAAAAGCAAAAAGCAAAAACCAAATAGGAATTAATTAACATATAATCATCATACCTTGCAACATTCACAACATGCATGTTTACAGCTGTATACATGTATTAATCGTGTCATTGAGAGAAATCATTTGCATCAGTTTCTTGGTGTCATTTTGATGCAATGCGAGGCTGATTCATCTGGCAAATTTCAAATCGCATCTCATGATTAATTAATTCCTATTTGGTTTTTTGGCTTTTTGATAGACAATGTTATTGCAATTAGGTGTGTGTGTATATATATATATATATATATATATATATATATATATATAAAGTGTAGAACTGGATATTCGTATATATATATATATATATATAGGCTGAATAAAAAGGTTTACACAAACGGTGAACTCTTCAGCAGAAGGATCCAAGGATACGACGCCACCACGTGAATTTGTAGATAAGTATAATAAAAAAAACGATGGGGCGAACTTCTTACTGGTCCTGACTGGTTTTAACGTTTCGGCCTTCGGCATTCTTCAGAAATTACAAAGAATTAAAAACTAAAAACTAAAAACTATGTACAATGATTAAGTTATACAAGTTGTGACTTATATACATTAAGCTACAAAAACAAAGGAAAACGAGGTTACGTAACATAACAAAAGAACTAAATAACAAGGAAAAATTTAACGCTAAAAATAACATACATGATGTGATAAAAACCTTAATTAATGATTGAAACAAAGAAAACTCCCTATCGAGGGCCCCCGAATAATCATATATTATTATTAATTATCCCAAGAAGAAGAACCAACCCTGGCAAAAGAAAGGCAACACGACATTCGACGTCACCATGGGAAGCTTCGACGGCGCCGAAACATGCGAACGCGTGGGAAGCTTCCTCCTATCTCAACTCCAGCACCTGAATATTAACGTAGGACTTTACCGAGACGACGGACTAGCCATTACTAACGCTTCACCCAGAGACACAGAGAACACCAAGAAAGAAATATGCCGCATCTTTAATAATAACGGACTACGCATCACCATAGAAGTTAACAAACAAATCATTAACTTCCTAGACGTCACATTTAATCTCAACCAAAGCACCTATCAGCCCTTCACTAAACCGACTACTAAACTTCAATACGTCCACCGCGACAGCAATCACCCGCCCATCACTGCAAAAAACATTCCCGCCGGCATCAACAAACGCCTTTCATCCCTATCTTCCGACAAAGCATCCTTTGACCAAGCCGTCCCTCCATACCAGAAAGCACTCGACGAAAGCGGCTACCAATACACGCTACAGTATGAACCTCCAACAACAAACAGACGGAAAAACAGACAACGCAACAACATCATCTGGTATAACCTTCCATTTAGCAAAAACACCAGCACCAACATCGGATACAAGTTCCTCGCCCTAATAGACAAGCACTTCCCTAAAGATCACAAGCTCCGAAAAATCTTCAACCGCAACACCATAAAAATAAGTTACAGCTGCATGAATAACGCCAAACAGATAATTGATAACCATAATAAGCAGATTCTAAAGTCATCCACGCAAGCCAACGACGCCGCCACAGCTAACTCTAATACCACTCAAGACAAGAAGACATGCAACTGCCGACAAAAGAACACATGCCCACTCGACGGAAACTGCCTACAATGATCAGTCATCTACCAAGCTACAGTCACGCGCAACGACAACAACACAACAGAAACATACATCGGACTCACGGAAAACGACTTCAAAACAAGATACCGAAACCACACCGCATCATTCCGCCACTCTAAACACAGAAACTCAACTGAACTAAGCAAGTACATCTGGACTCTCAAAGACAACAACATCGAACACTATATTTCATGGCGCATCCTGTCTTCGCATTCACCGTACAACAGCTCAAGCAAAAGATGCAACCTCTGCCTAAAGGAAAAAATTCTAATCATTTGCCGACCAAAATTTTCTACATTTAACAAACGTAATGAACTCGTGTCTTCTTGCCGCCATAGAAACAAAGCCCTTCTACGCAACAGCTGAACTGTTAAACTTCGCGCCGCATAGATTTGTTATTGTTATTATGTAAATTATTTTGTATATAAGAAGCGATGGTAAAGAATATTCTTATTGAATCCCCTGATGAGTGGGCAACCACGAAACAGGCTTGTCGGGATGAAAGCGTAGTTTATTTGTTTCTTTCCTCCATAAACATATATATATATATATATATATATATATATATATATATATATATATATATATATATATATATATATAATTTTCACTTGTAAAACAATAAGCTCCGACTCCAGTCAAGACTTTTGACAGGTTTATTCTCAACGTTTCGGCCTCACGGCCTTCCTCAGGAGAATTATTGCACTATGGCTTGCTTACAACATCCAAAATTTGCTATTAACGGAAATGCGGTTCGTTACAAATACGAACTTGCATACGATTAAAAAATTAAACCTTATTGGCTGCCGCGCGCATTTGAATAACGTAATGGAATAAAACAAACCGAATGCGCGCGCGCGTGCACAAAATGTTAACTGCTTAAGACTGGCCGCTTATGGCAGGTTTTATACGATCAATCCATAAATTTTCCCTCGCACGCCTTATCTCTGTATCGTGTCGTCTGACGTTTTCAACCACAGTTAGTTTAAAGTGCTGTAACCCACACGCTCTGAAGTGTCTAACTGTTGGGATGTTTTTGTTACCGGTACTTATATCCGAACGGTGTTGATTTGCACGTGTTCTTATGCAGTTCGATGTTTCCCCTACATACTGTTCTTTACATTTCATGCAGGTGATCACGTAAATCACGTTGGTTGTTCGGCAGGTGATGTTTTGATGTATTTGAAAGGTTTCACCGGTGTTTTTACTTTTGATTGTTTGTGCAAACTCCCCATAATGCTTGCATGACGCACACCTTGGGTCAGAATTACACGGACAGAATCCGGGTTGATTTTTGCTGTTAGGTAGGGTTGTCTTGTGTGTGCGTGCGAAGTGAATTTTCAAGTTTCTGTTGTTTCGAAAACTACGACTGCAAATTGGGCATGTACTGGCTGGAGGCTCTGGTATGGCGATGTTGTTGAGAAGTTGTGCGTGGTCACCGTGGTCAGGCCCCGCTGGTAGTCGTTTGCTGGTGAGTAGGTCCGAGAGGTTTCTCCCTTTGCGAAAAGAGATCAATGTTGGGTCACGGAAGACCTCCTTACATCTTTGTGAAGCGTGCAATATTGGTTGGTGTTCTTTGATGATCTTGTTTAAACATCCGAGCGCTGGGTTATAGGTGACAACGAGTGGTACCCGCTCCGTGTTGTTCTTTTGATTCTCCATGTGTAGCGCATCACTCCTGGACGTTTGTCTTGCCTTTGCGATTGACTCTTTAATATGTTTGCGTTTGTAACCCCGGTCAAGTAAGATGCTGAAAAGTTCACGCGCTCGTGTTTCGAAGAAATTATTCTCCGAGCAGATGCGGCGGAGTCTAAGAGCCAAGCTGTATGGGATGGCAGCCTTAGTGTGGCGCGGATGACAGCTAGTCCAATTTAGGTACTGGTGGGTGTCCGTGGGTTTAGTGTAGAGATCCGTTTTGATCTTGCCGTTATCAAGGATCACCTGTACGTCAAGAAAGGGGATGGTACTTGAAGATACTGTTTGTTCAAATTTTATGTGTGGGTCAAAGCTGTTGCAAGTATCAAAGAATTGTTGGAGTTTGGTTTTACCAAAAGTCCAGAGGAAAAATATATCATCAATAAATCTGAACCACACCAACGGTTTGGTGGTTTGCTCTAATAGTTGTTCCTCTAGCAGTCCCATATAAAGATTTGCGTATGTAGGGGCCATCTTGGTACCCATAGCGGTTCCTGTTTGTTGAACGTAATGGTGTCCTTGGAACGTCAGGTTGTTGGATGTGAGCACCAGCCTTATAAACTTTAGGACAGTTGTTTTCCTGTTTTCGTCATAGTTGTTGACACGCATGTAGTGTTCGCACGCTTTCATACCATTTTCATGTGTGATGTTGGTGTGTAATGATTTGACATCCCATGTGATTAATAAGGTATCTGCAGGTAATGTTTGGTTGTTGTTAATTTCGTTTATTTTTCTTAGAAAGTGATTATCGTCCCTGAGGTAAGATGGTAGACTTTGTACCAGTGGCTGGAGTTGGCCATCTACCCATTTGGAGATGTTAGACGTAGCGGAGTTAATAGTGTTGCAGATAGGCCGCGCCGGTGGTGGGCGTTGTGGTTTATGGATTTTCGGTACAAAGTAGATGTTTCCTGGTCGGGCTTTTTCTTCCACTAGGTAATTTGCAGTATCTGGGTCAATAACGTTCGTAGCTAGGGCCTGTTGTACTGCTTGTTTCACTTTGCCAACAAACTCAGGAGTAGGGTCGCCAATCACTTGTTGGTAGACTTTGTCACCGTTTTGATCTACACCATTAAGCTGGTTGTATGCTTCTTTAAGATAATCATTGCGATTTTGTACGACAACAGCGGCTCCTTTGTCGGCTTGGAAGATTACGATGTTTTTGTCGCGTTTTAACTCTTTGATCGCCGTGCTTTCTTCCTTTGTGATGTTGGAGCGCAGCTTAATTCTACCTCTATTCGTCTTTTCCAGGATGGATCTTTCCACAGTATTGATGTAGCAATCTAGGACCTGATCTCTACCATTGCTGGGAGTCCATGATGATGGCTTCCTGTACAGAGTTTTCCGCCCGTCTTGTGCATTGTGTCCGTCCCAGAAAAATTATTTCAATCGCATTCGACGACTCCATTTCTTTACATCCGCCGTAAGCTCTGTTCTATTGACAGCGATTGGCGTTGGTACGAACTTAAGCCCTTTGCTTAGGATATTTGTTTCGTGTTCAGTTAGTGCTCGGTCCGACAAGTTAATTACTGTCTGCTGATGGGTAGCTCTGTGTATGGTCTTGTTGCTGCGCCTACCCCTGTGAAGACGCCTTGCCCGTTTCGGTGTTGTAGTTTGTGGTGTTTTGTTGGGTTGTACCTGCCATAAACGGCCAGTCTTAAGCAGTTAACATTTTGTGCACGCGCGCGCGCATGTCGGTTTGTTTTATTCCATTACGTTATTCAAATGCGCGCGGCAGCCAATAAGGTTTAATTTTTTAATCGTATGCAAGTTCGTATTTGTAACGAACCGCATTTCCGTTAATAGCAAATTTTGAAATGTTGTAAGCAAGCCATAGTGCAATAATTCTCCTGAGGAAGGCCGTGAGGCCGAAACGTTGAGAATAAACCTGTCAAAAGTCTTGACTGGAGTCGGAGCTTATTGTTTTACAAGTGAAAATTCTACAAAGACTTTCAATACTCCAAGATCGCGCAAGTGATCCTCCATTCCAGGGCTCAGAGGAGCATTGTTTGAGGGACCATTCACAAGTCTTCAATATATATATATATATATATATATATATATATATATTTGTTTTGGTATTTGTATTTGTATTTATATTTATCTTCATATTTATATTTATAATTTATAAGGGATAATTAATAATAATTTGCGCTGGATGTAGTTTAAATTTGTTTCTCCCCTTCTTTTGTCGATTCATTTCTGATAATTTGACTTTTTCAGGTCCGTGTCGTGAACTAGCGTTCCCAAGTTTTCTTTTCTTTGCTGACAAACGTCTGTTCAACCACACAATAAAAACTCTCCAAGTCCAGGATCTGGATGAATGCGAACTGCTTTGTTACCAGGAACACAATTGTGTCAGTATTAACTTTGAAAACAAAGCAAGTGGAAAGGGAAAATACAGCTGTGAATTAAACAACTCAACACACGGAGAACACGATGGAGATTTGGTAGAAGCAAAAAAATACTTTTACCGTGGCACTGAAGTAAGACTTTACATGTAACGTAAATAATTTCAGCCAATATTTCACTGCAGTGTGCAGGCATGGGTTTTTTATGCATGGCTATTATTCGCTCATAATGATTTGCCCAAGATATTAAAAACAATGGCGAAGGAATTCGCCCACAAAATGACCTTAGATAGTAAATACTTAAGTTACTGAAATAGAAACATCTACAAAGGACATCTGTGAATTTCCTTCATCATTTTATCAGGACGGACCAATCACGACTGGCGAATCATGTCACGTGAATCCTGGCGGGCGAATCATCGTAATAGATCTTTTTATATTTAAGGAAGACAGTATTTACTCTGCGAGCTCAGTTTATGTATGAATTTCCTTTTGAATTACGGGAATCATAGCCGTTGAATTATGTTTGAAAAACCGGGGTCTGCACACTTGATATCGAATCGAATCGAAAAAAGCAAATCCCTTGAAATAATCTTGTTCATTTTAAGTCGTAAACAACACGGCTCTAACTATTCTGCTTTACATACGTGCAACACGTAAAGTTAGAATCAACGGAGCCTCCATTTTATGATGCTGAGACTGTGGTTCAGAAGCCGGGTGACATCGTTAAAAGGCGAATCCTTTCAACAATTCGCCAAACCTTGCTACACAGTGAATATATAACAAAAAGAATAAGGATCTTATTTTAAAGATTTAGTATGTACTAACAATTCCAACGCTCAGTTGATTGTCAATTGTCAACCTAAAGCAATTGAAATGCTTATTTATTTTTTGTTAAGTTAATGTAACGTTTTTCTTTTAAGAATGCTTGTAGCAAGTCTCCTTGTAAAAACGGCGGGACCTGTCAATCAGGATTTACAAAGAAACGATATCGGTGTTTGTGTCCTTCTGGACGATGGACGGGTCGCAATTGTACAGATGGTAAGAGAACATGATTGGTATCTGCATTGTAGCTCACAATCAGACCTACTGCGTAAGTGATGAGAGACTAGTTATAAAACCTCGCGAACTTCAGAGATGATAACAAAGATACCAGAATTTGTGCAAAACCGTTTGAATTAATTCCATTCACTCACATTGGCTGAATACCTTGCTTCTGTTTACTCACGATACTCAGTTGAAACGTTCAAAGACTTGATTCTTTATTTCACGGAACGCACTGCAACAACGGCCGCAACCGAAAGTAGGCTATGTTCGCACTTGGTGCCCGGGCACGGTGCCCGAGTACGATTATCGTTGGGCACTAATGTGAACACACCTTTTCTTCAAGCACCGGTTCTCAGTGTGCACGCGTTTTGCGTTAGTTTCGAGGCACTTTACCTACAAACCACTGCTTTGCGATGTACCCACAGTTCCTTTGTACTCTTTATTATGAACACGTTGATATCTTGGATACCCAGTATATGAACACAGCACCATTTTGTGCCGGTGCCCAGGCTCTAGTGCTCGGGCACCAAGTGTGAATATAGCCTTAAATCTCGAAACTTAGGCTATGTCCACGCTTGGTGCCCGAGCACTAGTGCCTGGGCACCGGCACAAAATGGTGTTGTGTTCAGACACTGGGTACCCAAAATATCAAAATGTTCACATTCTGAGTGTACCAGGAAATTGTGGGTACGCAAAGCAAGGGTTTGTTGGTAAAATGCTTCGGAACTAACGCAAAATGCGTGCACACTGGGAACCGGTGCCCACTTAAGTGCCCGCTGAGTACAAGGTCTCCTTGTACTCGGGCACGGGCACGTGGCCGAATTCTGGCGTGGGTACTTGAAAAAAGGTGTGTTCACATTAGTACCCAGCGATAATCGTACTCTGGCACCGTGCTCGGGCAAAAAGTGTGAACATAGCCTAACATGTCCATACATAGTTATGAATAATAAATAGAACAATGAATATTTTAAATGTTCTGCACCAGCGTATGCTAATTATAAACAATAGAAGATATAATGCGCTCTTTAAACTCTTATGCGCTATTGAGGACTCTTGTGCGCTCTTAGAGTCTCGCATACGCTTTTGGAGACTGCTATGCGCTCTTGGGGACTCTCGTGCGCTCTTAGGTACTCTTATGATCCATTGAGGACTCGACTCTTTTGCGCTATTGGAGACTTCTATGCTCTTTGGGGGACACTTTTGTTATCTTGGGGATTCTCGTGCGCTCTTGGGAAATCTAATGAGCTCTCGGAGACTCTTATGTCGTCTTGCGGACTCTTGCGCGCTCTGTGGAACCCTTGTGCGCACTTTTGGACTCTAGTTTGATCTTGAAGACTCTTAAAGTGCCCCTGTGATCAAATTTTTGATTTTAATTTTTTTGCATTTTCGTGTACTATTAGACTTTCTTACTCATCTTGCCAAATTTCAATTCATTACGAACATCAGAAGTCATTTTATTTTAACATTTATTTCCGAGAATTCACGGCCGCCATTAATCAACCTTGTTCCAAGGCTTGGTTGCAAATGGGAGAAAGTGACGTCAAAGACTCAAACATACCTCACGGGTTGAAATTATAATAACAATAAGCATAGAAAATTGCACAAAGAACAAGTCCAAAGTTTTTGTTGCTTTTCGCGTGATTTTCTATGCTTATTGTTATTATAATTTCAACCCGTGAGGTATGTTTGAGTCTTTGACGTCACTTTTCCCCATTCGCAACCAAGCCTTGGAACAAGGTTGATTAATGGCGGCCGTAAATTCTCGGAAATAAATGTTAAAATAAAATGACTTCTGATGTTCGTAATGAATTGAAATTTGGCAAGATGAGTAAGAAAGTCTATTTTTACATGAAAATGTAAAAAAGTGAAAATCAAAAATTTGATCACAGGGGCACTTTAAGCGCTCATAGGGATTCTTATACACTTTTGAGTTTTGATGGACTCTTATGTAGTCTTAGGAACTCTGCGCTGTTGATGACTCTCGTGCTTTCTTGCGTTAATTATACACTCTTGGGGACTCATATGCCCTCTTCGGGACTCTTACGCGCTCTTTGGGACTCGTATGCCCTCTTGGAAACTCTTATGCGCTCCTGCGGACTCCTGTATGCTTTTGTGGTTTCTATTACGCTATCGGACTCTTTCATGCGCTTTTCATGACTGTTATGTGCTGTTGGGGACTCATGTATTCTTGGGGACTCTCGTGCTCTCTAGCGGAATCATGCGCTTTTGGTAACTACCATGCGTTATTGAACACTTTTATGCGCTATCCAGGACTCGTATCCAATCTTGAGGTCTCTCGCGGTGCACTCTTAGGGTCTCTAATGCACTCTTGGGGACTCTTATACACTCTAGCGGACTCCTACGGCTTTGGGGACTCTCGTACGCTTTGATCGACCCTTACGCGTTCTTCGATACTCATTATCCGCTATTGTGTGCTCTTTTAGGCTACTGAGGATTCTCGTGCGCTCTAAGGGACTCTTTCGCGCTCCTGTTGACTCTCGTCCGCTCTTTGAGACTATCATGTATTCTCAAACATGCATTTTTTACTTAAAAGTGCGCTCCCGTATTCATAACAACATGATAATTAAAACACTCGCTCTTGTTTGGCTGAAACTCTCACGCGCTCTTGGGGAAATTTAAACTTTCACTTTCGCTCTATAAGTGTGAGCCCTTGTCGACTCTGGCTCCCGTTTGGCCTGGTTTTTATGCTTGTACTATAGCCTGCGCTCAGTTGTGCTTGCGTTGTTAGTAAAGACTATAGGTTAGAAAAGGGCTCACACTAAAGGAGATCGATGGTCAGACGTAGGTTATGAGCGATCGATTCCACTGTATAGCGCATGTTGCTTCTTTGCAGATATCGACGAATGCGAGGAAAAAACTCACAATTGTCACCAAAACGCGACGTGTAAAAACGGAAAAGGATCCTACAGATGCATCTGTAAATATGGTTATTCTGGGGATGGATACAACTGTACAGGTATTCGATTTTAATTTTTTTTTATTTTTTTTAAGGTAGAGCGAGACAGGGGTAGGAAAAGAAATTTTGCTGTCATTTGACTTACTTTTGACGGAAATGAGAACAAAAATGACGATATACAATACAGTACACTCTTTTTTTATAAGAACGCCCAAGTTTTTACTTGAGGCAGCTGAGCTAAGACTGACTGTCGTTCTTTTTTCTATTTTGGCGCTTTGAGCCTGAAAACGTTCTTCTTCGATTACCAAATTTACATAAACTTTTCAATGAATGTCAGCAGCTTATAGCAGCCAATCGGGATCAACGTTTTAGGAGAATTGTTTTACATGTCTGCTGCAAAAGGTTATTTTTTCCAGTACGTACAGGTTATAACTCCAGCGCTAAACCTCAGCGGCGCTTTATTTATATTTTCACAATAAAGGGATAGACAAAGTTAACCTAACTAACATTTTACATAACAAACTAGTTAAATCTAAAGTACCTATCTATTTTCAAGAACAGGATCCGCCACTAATAAGTTATAAATACACGAACACCATTTCTAGGAGCATCTTTTATTATAATCAAACCCTCAATAACGTTAATATCAATGATTATAGTAATACATCTTCATCTTGTGACTGCGCGTCTTCCACCTTTCGTTATGAGCCTCATGGCCATGTCATTACTGGAGATCTACGCATTGTTAAGAATAGAAAACTAAGACGTCTATTGGAGAAAGGTCCGAAGTATAGGGAGCAAAATACCGTCGATTGGAATCTAAACAAGAAGATATTGACGAAGGCTGTAGATGATTACACCAAGAACTGGAGTAAACGTGAAGGTTGCCATGTGTCAGCACTGGAAGAATGGTCGGAGACAGTAAAGCTGATCATCCAGAATAGAATTAACAACCTACAGCGTCGTAATTTTAGACCCAGTCATAAACCCTTAGAAGACAAACATGTCATGGCACACTTGAAAGAACTACAAGAAAAGTACGTACTAATGCCTGCGGACAAAGCTGGCAATAACATCATTTTTGTTTGCAAGTATTACTACATACATACCCTGATGGAAGAACTTGGCATTAACTCCGGCAGTACTATTAATTCTACATATGAAAAACAAGATGTTACAGCTGATGAGATTATACGGACCCACACCACGACCTTAGAAAATGCATTCCACGTCACCTTGCAACAGAAGGAGAAAAATTTGCCCAAAATATATTGGATACCAAAACTTCACAAGACACCATACAAAGCACATTTTATTGCAGGTTCAAGTTCCTGCACTACTACTAAGATCTCTAAATTGATAACTGAGTGCCTTAAACTGGTCAAGAGTCACTGTACTTCATACTGCAAGACTATTTTAGAACGAACAGGAGTTAATTGCATGTGGGTCATCAACAATTCGTTGGATGTTATTCACACATTGCAGGACAAACAATTTTCGCTTAATCATGTGAGTACTTGGGACTTTTCCACTCTTTATACTAGCCTTCCACACGCCAAACTTAAACATCAACTCCATGATCTACTTGAAAGGGTTTTTAACACCAGAGGAAAAAATTTCATAGCAACCAATAATTTCCACACATTCTGGGCTAATGATAGGAAATCTACGAAGTACACTTACTTCTCCTGTAGGGAACTGTGCCTCGCTATTGACTTTCTTATCGACAATATCTACGTCCGCTTCGGAAACACAGTTTTTCGGCAAATTATTGGCATACCTATGGGCACTAACAGCGCACCTTTGTTGGCTGATCTGTTCCTCCACACCTTCGACAATGTTCGAGTATGACTTCATGCTAAGAACAATGAAGCAAGATATGACCATAGCTGTCCAATTTAGCAACACCTTTCGTTATATCGACGATTTATTGAGCGTTAACAATGAAAATTTTGGAAATTACATCAGCGACATTTATCCGTCGGACATGGAACTAAAGAACACTACCTTAACATCAAATGAGATGTGTTTTTTGGACACGAGAATCAAGAATGGTGACAGCAACACACTTTTCCATCTCAGTGTCTACGACAAGAGGGATGACTTCTCATTTCGGATTGTCAATTTCCCTCATATGGACAGCAACATTCCAGCCAATCCGGCTTATGGTGTTTATAGATCTCAATTGGTAAGATATGCTAGAATTTGCACATCGAAGTCGGATTTTATGCATAGACTTCGCCGACTTTCATCACGTCTCCTTCACCAAGGGTTCAAATCTTCACTCCTTCGTTAATCATTTACTAAATTCTTCAAACGCCACAGTGCTATCATTGAGAAATATGGCACTACACTACGAGAAATTAAACTAGCAATCCAGAATTGAGAAACACCGCCGTATCCTTTGATATTTCAGATCCTTTATATTATTCTAGCGCCCCTATTTAATTTCTATATTGCTTCTATTTAGGTTAATGCAAGTGCGCGCGCGCAATTTTCCTTGAGTCGTGCGCGTGCTTAGCTTGTTAAGTTGACGTGTGTGCTTAGTTCGTTATTTAACGTACTACATTTATTTTGCGTTGTTTTTCTAACTGATATGTCTTGTCAGTAACTGTGCTCACACTGTGGGTGGCTCCTCCTAAAATGTTCTGCAATTGGTATAGGATTTAATGGAGCCGAAACCAATTGTGGAATTGCACGCATTTTGGGCATCCTACTGATGAACAGTTACGAAATTCAGATATATTTGGTAGCCACATTTATTTGCGGTCTGTCCCCTTTGAATTGCAATGTTCTTATAGATAGATAATTGGATAATATTTTAGCAAATCATAGTTCTAAGTAACAATAAAGAAAAATGGGCCAAGTTCTAACTATTTCCAAGTTGCTATTGAGCTTAAGCAAACTCTACCTTCCAAGAGAATTTTGTTAACCTTTGCAAAACATGATTACTACACTTCACTAATAAAAATGGGGATCACCGAGCTCGTTTATTTAGTTATAAGTACTTACAGCTAAAATTGAGGGAACCTTTAACAGGTTATACTGTTACTATGGTAACCTGTTACGTCATAACAATAACGATAACTTGGTCAACAACGACTGGGCATTTGTTTGATATCATTATTGTAGCATCAACTGATAAAGAATCGTAGGTATCAAGGTATAAGTCTCAAAGTGGTTTCTGTTGTACTACTATACTACAATTTACATGTGGTGTTTCATCTACGCATGTTCTTCAGATATAGATGAGTGTACCTCTGGAACTCATAACTGCTCCACGAATGCCTGGTGCAACAATACCGCTGGCTCATTTGAGTGCATTTGCAAGGCGGGTGAGTTTGAAGCAGTTCATGGTTTTGACTTTTGAATCGTACATTGCTTTGTAAGTGATTAGGTTTGAAATGTTATTGCGATTTATTTGAAATCAGAATTTTAATATATATATATAAATATATATATAAATAAAATAAAAAAATAATATATTATTTTATTTTATTTATTTTGCCACACACAATGAATTACAAGGAGAAAAAAAACATTAATAAATAGGTTAACTAGCATTAAGTTTATATATGCCATATACCATATTTTAAGATGTCTATGTGGGATTTTCAATGCGAAATCTTAAACGCGCAAAATTTCTCTTTTACTGATTTCGAAGTTTCTTGTTTATCGTCGTCATGGTAATATAGATTTTACCAGAATATATATAGCCAAACTTCAATTCAAAACCAGTTAGTGGTGAAAATTTTACGTTGATCTGACTTGGAAAAGATCGCTTAAAAGCCGATTGAAAACTGTAGGTATGGTCTCCAGAAAACTGTATCGAAACACCTTAAGCTGATAAGTCGTGCTATTGGTTACAAGCCAAGCGCACGACTTATAAAATGGGCTCGAAACGGAAAAAGTGGTGATTTTCAAGTGGTTTATAGCCTGAGGCGAAGTGTTACGGACGTCATATCAGTTGATATAGCAACTTCAAGTTCATGGATGATTGGATTTATTTACAACATAAGAAAAAGGAAAATTACGAAGCGAAACATATCAAGAAAAAGGAACTTACATTATTGCCGGATTTGGCGAGAGTTCCATTCGATAACGATTTTGTTTTCTTTCTTTTCGGGCAACAGATAAATAGAAGTATAAATATAAAAGTTGAAGTTGACCTTGCATGCACGAGTGATTTGCGAAAGACTGATTAAAGGTTTCAAATGACGACAGTGTAGTAACGTGCGTGACGGATCACCTAGTGTGACCGGAAAAGCGACTGTACATGTAACATGTAAAACAAATCATAACAATAGATTGAATTAATTGTCGTACCTTAGGGGCACTTACAAGACCCTTAATACTCGAATAGACCTCTTTCATAATGGCGGCCGATTTATTTTTTCTTTTATATGCATTAGCCTCACTGGCCTCATTTTAGAGTGAAAATTCTTTTGAATTTTGCACACGCTAACGAGGCCAATAAGGCTGATTAACATACATATAAAAGAATAAATAAATCGGCCGCCATTATGAAAGAGGTCTATAGTTGTTGTTCTTGTTGTAAACTAAATTTAACTGACGAGAGAGCATTCTTGTCACTGAAAAACTCCAGTTTTAAGTACATTTTCACCGTTTGAAGAACCGGCAGCGTCAACAGTTTGACAAAACTCGCCGCGTTGCGTTACCTATTACGTCATTTTCATTCTTTGTGCTCTTATTTACCAGAGAAACGAGCCAATCGGCGCGCGGGAATTTACACATTTATTGTAAAATATATCATAAACTTGCGCTGTTCCGAAATTCTGTATTGATAGTGTTAAAACGCGCAGATGTCTCCACGAACTCAAACGATTAATCTACTCAGTAACGCTTGGCACTGCTGACGTGCCGTGCACTGCAGCTGACTTACCGTGCATTGCTGATGTACTGTGCACTGCTGACGTACCGTGCATTGCTGATGTATCGTGCATTGCTGATGTACCGTGCATTGCTGATGTAACGTGCATTGCTGATGTACCGTGCATTGCTGATGTACCGTGCATTGCTGATGTACCGCGCACTGCTGACTTACTGTGCACTGCTGACGTATCGTGCACTTCTGACGGACCGTGCACTTCTGACGTACCGTGCATTGTTGAGGTACCGTGCATTGCTGATGTACCACACACTGCTGACGTACCGTGAGTTTGGTGACGTACCGTGCACTGCTGACGTACTGTCCATTTTACTAAATTACTATTTACAACTTAATTGTATAAAACAGAAGCAGTCGTTTGGAGATAAAATGCAGGATTACAAGCATACAAGCGGGTTTATACAGTTCATCAAATTTGATTTCGTGACAGGCGGTCAAGAAATCAACATTACCATTCTTGTGGAATTTTGACGTCATCAACCTAGCCATGTGTCCCTTTAACTATTTGAGAAAAGACAACTTTCGTGCTGAATAAACAATTTATTCAGAGTTGGAAAATTGTGTAATACGGTTGGGCATTTTTAGTCTTAAAGTTATATTTTTGTCACTTAAATGCTTGTAAAATATAAAAAAATTGATCAACCGTATCCGGTGACTGATAGCAATCTCGTACCCAGAGTTGGTCAGTGGTTGGTCCCTGTGGACTCGGCACGAGATTGGATTGATAGATATATGAAAGTGAATGTTGTTTAAATTTCCAACGTATTCTTTAAAATACGAAAATATTGAATTGAGCGTGGGCCTGCCCAAGTCTTGGTGCTTCTATTGTGTAAAGTAAAGGATATATAAGCAATTTAAAGCACTTTTCCGAAGTCATGCGACTTAAAACATCTTCAGCTGTGACTGGCAGGTGTTATTAATAATATGTGTCATAGGACATGCTTGTTTCTTTTTTATCTCGTTTAGACGATATTTTTAGGTCAGTGCGGTGACACACGAATGTAGCACGACACAACACGAACATTATTTTTAAAGTTGATGATGTATAATGTGTGTATTGGACAACGCTACAACCTTTCAACTCAGTAATACCGCAATGGAAAACATAAAAATATTTTGACCAGTAAGGTCTCACAATTTGGCTCAAAGGTGTTGCTTGTTTTGACAAGAGGGCAAATGTGTCCAAGTTTCTTTGTTTATATTTCAAGATCAGAGTTGTTACATTTTGCGTTGTTACAATTCGTCTTGAAGCCGTTGTTACATTTTGCGTTAAAAATGTTGTTACATTTCGCGATAAAAGTTGTTACATTTCGGGTTAGAGTCACATTTTGTGTCAACATTTGTTACATTTAATTTCGCGTTAATGTTACATTTTGCGTCAGTTGTTACAATTTGCGGCGTAACAGAGAACACCTATCTCGTTTAAGGTCGCTGTCTAAGGTGGAGTGCCACGACTCAAGAAAAGCGTTTTCCTGTAGTTGGTAACACTGCTCTCGATAATCTGAGCGTCTCTTGCCTCAGCTTGTTGTTTGATTGGTGATCCACCTGCCCGTGCGGCCTGGATCATGCTCGGCTCCAAACGCTTGCTTTCCCGAATGTATGTAACTGAGCAATTGTTTTACTTCACTTTGCAGACAATTCCTCCTATGAATCCAGTTAGCCGTTGGTCGGTCCTTGGGTTTTTGAATATGTGGCCCAATGTTTTTATTGGCTTGACAGCTGTATGAATGTGAATTTTTGGAGGACACGATCCACTCGCTTTGCTCTGACAGAATGTCAGGATACCAATTCGCTCTTATATCGGTCATCATCACGGTTCATTGGTTCTTAGCTCGGGGTGGGAGGGATACCAGACTGCCTCGGTTAAGAAGCATTTTGACCACAGCTTATTTGTGAAGCCACAGACAATTTAGTAAAAGCAAACAGATCGGTTTATAAAATCTTTTTAAAAATGTCTATTACCGATCGCAGTACTGGTTGTAATTTTTCTTTTTCTTTCTTTTTCTTTTTTTTTATTGATATTTCAAAAAAAAAAGTTCTTACGTTATACATTACTACAATACACTACATAATACCAGAAACCCATAAGTGGGTTGAAACGTGTAACGCGCATTCACAGCTTCCGAATATTCATTTTTTGCTTAGTACCATATTTGGAAACCCTCGGTCCAGAGAGATTGGAAGCAAGTTGTTCTAGCGAATTGATTGGTTAATATTTTTATCTTGATTTTCCAAATATGGCTGTAACAACTTCTCAGCAAATTGAATAATCGGAAGCTTGTTTTGAAGCGTACAAGAGACAGTTGCACGTTTCAACCCACTTATGGGTTTCTGATAATATACAATACTCAGTAATATCTCAGCTAATTCATATAATAAAAAAACATACCGTCTTACTAATATATTTAACCTATATTGTGTTACAAATCATCACCTTCTTCCTAAAGCTATAATAGTTATGTTGACATATTTTTCCATTTGTTATAATGAATCGATTCTTTCTTATTCTTTTTTGCTATTATATGTTCTAGTTTTCTAGTTTCAACTACATTGGCTTTCAGCAAAGAACAGCTTGGTTTAATGTTTTTTACCCGACAGTAATGTATCACTTGTTTGCTAAGAATAATAATGTGATTTAATAAACGGTTATCTGGATTGTTATCGAAAATTCCAAACAGGATAGCTACTTCATTGAGGTTATCCACCTTCATACCGTGTACGTTTAACCAAAGAGTTAACAGAAAGCCAAAAGTTCTTAGTGTGTTCGCGAAAAAATAAGAGATGTTCGAGAGATTCCTCGTGATCCCGACAAAAGGTGCACATAGGGGAAGGGACTAATTTCATTTTATGTAACATTTTGTTGGTGTGCAGTATACGGTTTAGAATCTTGTATTGAAAAGCTCGAGTTCTTGTGTCTAAAGTGACTCGTTCTGGCAAAGAGTAGACACTTTCCCATTCAAGATTCTCTGATATATTGTATAAAGCGTTGAACTTAGCTTGAGCCGTCGGCGGAGTCTGTATACGTTTGATTAAAGCAGAGTAAATTGATTTTGAGTTCATACGTTTTAAATCTGGAAAATTATTATCTTGATTAGCTTCACTTTCCTTATTAAGAAGCTCTTTCCAGTTTGGTGGTATTGAACTAAAAATACCAAGCAAAAGTAGATAATCAGACAAATAAACCTTTCTAGCTTTGAAAAAATTCCAATTATTTAACTTGGAGTCATTCGAAATAATATCGCCTAGTTTAACAAAACGTGCATCTATAAGCTTCTCCTTATAGATGGGTTGTTTATCTATCAAAAGGTACTGATTGTTCCAAATGACTTCATTCAAAACATCACGTTTTGTTGCTGGAGTATGAACATTAAAGCTAAACCATGATTGAAGACATTCTTTATAGTAAAACGGCAGTTTGTCTGGTAAATAAGAAGAGCTAAACTTGCATTGTAATAAGAAAGAAGACCCAAAATGCTTTAGATAATGTGATAGAAAGACTTTCCAAGGACTAGTATAGTCATCTAAATACTTCTTCAGGCATGTAATTTTTTGTGCTGTAATTAATGATTCAGTGTGTGGCATTTTTAGTCCACCCTTTTCATAATCGCTGATTGAAGATAATCTTTTCATCTTGTCTTTCCCTTTCCACACAAAATTAAAAATTAATGAATTGATTTGCCTTACTATGTCCTTATTAACACAGATTAGCGAAGCTCGATACATAAATTTAGGCATAACAAAGGTTTTCACAATTTGAATTTTGCCTATAATTGTCAGGTTTCTCCACCGCCAACCATTTAAAGTTTTTTTAATCGATTTTAAAATTAGATCAAAGTTCAATCCGTCACTTTTGCGCCGATCATACGTGAAATAGACTCCTAATATTTTAATTGGCTCATTAATTTTCATAATATCCAACGTTTCATGTCGATAATGAGAGCTGCCTAACCAGTAGGCTTCTTTTTTTTCCTTATTGAGTTTAAGTCCAGTAACTCCAGAACATTTTCCGTATGTATCTAATAAAACGATAAGTGTTCATAGGATCTTTATCACGTATAAAATTAGTTAAGTCATCTGCGAAAGCTATGCATTTAAACTCCTGATCCTCTACCATTATACCCCTGATATTTTCGTTTTGTTTGATCGCTGTGAGAAGGGTTTCTAAAACAAGTATGAACAGAAATGGCGATAGAGGGTCTCTCTGTCTTACCCCTCTCTCGACTGGAAAGAGAGCTGTCGCTACTCCGTTATTCATAATACAACTTGATATGTTTTTGGAAAAGATGCGCACCCACCGAATAAAGGAATCTCCAAAATTAAATTTTTCTAGAGTGTTAATAAGAAATTTCCAACTCAGTGAGTCAAAGGCTTTCTCAAAATCGATGGTCACCAAGAGACCTGGAAGGCTGTTTATTTTTGTATAATCCAAAATATCACCTATAGTACGAACCGCATCGAAAGTATTCCGTCCCTTGACGTATGCGTACTGGTCAGAACTAATTATATCTGGGAGAACTTTTTCAAGCCTCAAAGCTATAGCTTTAGATGGGTTCTAATTTTTCAATACGAGTTTACAAATAATATATAATATGTGTTTTAATACTTCGTCGTAGTCGTCACTGTGACAGAGAGTGCTCGATACATGTAGTAGAGCAGGAATATGTTTCTTTTACACGAAGAGATGTTACAAAACAGTAACTCGAGTTTCACGCTCGGTGGCGATCATCAGACTGAATAGAAAGGTTTTTGAAATGCGTTAAAGCAGCTCGCGCGCGCCTATCAAATGTCGTATGCAAACATACCGTTAAGAATTTGAATTTAAGGTCGAATTAAAGGTTCGAATTATACCCTATAAAAGTTCTAACAATCGGAGCAATTCGCCAACCAGTTCGATCTGATCTTTTTATTCAGTCTGATGATAGCCACCGAGCGTGAAACTCGAGTTACTGTTTTGTAACATCTCATCGTGTAAAAAAGTTAACATAATATGCATTTTACGTATGTGGTATGACGCAGATTATAACTAATCTAAAACTCATAGCAAATTCACATTGTAAACTTTTCCTTTTCCCGCCAGAATGTGGGACTGTATTTGATTTTGAAAACGGATTATCAGGATGGACGTTAACCGGTACTGTATTCAACAACCAGCCAACATACAGGGATAACCCAACAGCGAGAGGTGGAAAAGCGGGACCGTCCAACCACAAAGGGGACTGGTGGATAGGAGGCTATGAAAATCGATCCAGTCCCTCTCAACATGCTGGCGCAATACAAGGGGATGGTCCTCAAGGCTCAATGACGTCACCCTGTTTTGTGATTGCTGGAAATCTCCTCAAGTTCTTGATCGGAGGCGGTTGTGATAAACAAGTTATTCGCGCTGAGCTAATTGTTGAAGGAAATGTGGTTTTGCGGGAGACTGCAGGGGAATGTTATGAAGCTATGACAGAGAAAAGCTGGGATGTATCGGCGTACACTGGTAAACAGGCTCATTTGCGTTTGATTGACAGATCCTCGGATAGTTGGGGTCACATTAATTTTGATCACTTTGAAGCAATTTGTGGCTGAACAATTTTTGTTTGTCCTTTCTCCGTTAGGTTACATGACCTTTGACACTTTAGACATCACAGTTTCTTCTTTTCTTTTTAGTAATTATTACGAATAAACCCTCGGACGAACACGCAAACAAACATTTTCGGCATATTGCAACACCGCAAAAAAAAAAAAAAGGTTAGAGTATAACCCTTATACCCTAACCTTGGGTTTTTTCGGTGTTACAGTATTTCGAAAATAGATAGCCTGTGATGTATTCTATATGATAATGTAAATATTATGGGTTATGTCGCTGCTGAGGATCCGCGACGTCGTCTAAAATCGTTTTTATTCGTCATTGAACTTTCACAAATGTAAGCGAAACTTCACACATTTAAAAACAACATTTTCCGTGCTGTAGCGTTTGAAGTCCGCAGATCATTTTTAATTTTCCACTGGTCAGCGGGAATTACCAATAAAAGTTTACAGATGATAGATGGAAGGAAGGAGTGAAAATGTGCATATTTCTGCACCATTGCTATTAATACCTATTAATACATATTAATATCTATTAATACCTTTTAATACCTATTAATACCTATTAATACCTTTTCACGAGTTGCTTTACGTATTTACGAGTTAAAAAATTGCAGACACTTCAAATTATAGTTACTGTTGAGGAACATAAAGACCATGGTGAAAGGAAGCCTTGAACTGGTTCCGTGGGAAACAGGGACCCTTCCTCTTCCCAAGCGTCGCTTTTCTCCCTTTTTCACACAAAAAAAGCCTGTTTACAGGCCACATACATCATCGGACGAGATGGAATGATCAACGATTTATTTATTCGGACGGTGTAAATACGACGGGAACACAATACCCAACTCTAAAAAATAAAGGTTGATAGAAATATTTCTCTGACTGTTAATTGCAACATTTAGACGGCCTCGTGGTGTCAAATTTGTTTAATTAGATAGGATAGGGTCAGTGTTAAAAAAGGACGAGTTGTCTTGGAACTGGTGTCTTTACCGCTAAAGTCATGAACATTTGATTAAGAGATCATTTACAATGCGAATTCTGCTGATTCTTACTTTAAACTGGCAAAACAAAAGGGGTGTCAGGGGCCGAGGCCGGGGTGGGATTAGGTTTAGGATTAGGTATTGGATTAGGCATAGTGTTAGGATTAGGTAACGGGATTATAGTTATAATTAATCCCATACCTAATCCTAGACCTAATCCCACCCCGATCCCGACCCCGACCCCGCGTTTTACTGACACCCAAACAAAAGAGCCAGAAAAGAGGCTGTTGAAAGGTTATACATCTCAGCAAACGATATGATTGTGATCGCATCGATTTGACAGATTCCATGACATATTCCTAACACGTTTATTATACAAGAAAACGGTTAGACTGAAACGGAAATTGAAATTAACAAATTAGATTGGGCAACTAAAACAAACCGGTAACAGAAACAAAAGTAATAGACACTGAAACTTACAAATATTTTAACTGCCAGGGAGCTTAGGCGGTAGCGGTTAACACTTGGTTTGCCGTATAAAAAAATTCGGAGCCAGTATTAATTTATACCAGAGATAACAATTATTATATTCCCTAAAGATCAACGCAACAGAAATTAACATGAAAATTCAAATAAGTAGCAGTGCGCTAGCGCGGGAATGCTACAATGATGAGTTAAACAAAATACCAGGAAATATTAAAAAAATGAAGATAACGTACAGAGATACTCATCGTTGAATGTAATACCATTTCATATAGCAAATGTAGATCTGTAAACCGCTCCGTAGTATTACAGTTGGGGCTAGGCAGAGGTAGAGTCTATGTGATGGTCATTTGATTGAGCAACTAACTAGTACACAGTGATAAATGAAGAGATAAAGGGAAGAGTATTTGCCTTCCCACCGACCCACTCCATGGTCAGGTTAGCTTGGAGCAAGCTCTCGGGCTCTGGCACGGTTGTCGGGGGGAGGGGAGGGGGGGGCAGAGGGGGAGGGGAGGGGGGCAGAGGGGGAGGGGAGAGGAAGGAAAATGCTCGCAGGCTATGCTATGGTCAGGTGCATGTTATGATATTTTTTTCGTGATGAAAGCACTTTTGTTATCTCTCTATTACGAAATTTTTATGCGAAATTGTCCTTGAGGGTACGAAACAAAAATTACGCTCTTTTCAGCTTAGGATGCTTAAAGTTATAGTTATATCTATGTCCCTTTTATTATGTATATTAATGTTTTGTTGGTATGCCTTCTTACGGTCCTCTAATTATTTCTAATCTTGATTTAATTAATGTAAATTAGCGTTACGTAATTTCGATGCTGTGTACGTATGTGCTGGTCCTAAGCGAATGCTCAAGATTCTGTTGCTGTGCAAAGTGACACAGAATTGCACAACTGCGGCGGCCACGCTGTGGTTTAAAGGTAACCTGCAGTCTCTTCTGCGCATGGCCCTCGCCCAATGTTTTGTGAGGCTCACACGATAGAATGTTAGTTAACCTTCCACTTTACTGCAGAAACGATCCGTTGCATGTGCTGCTGGTGATGTTATCTTTAACTGTCCGATCTTTAGTTGCCTCGGCACCGTTTCTTTTTCAACTCATCGACATTTACTTTCGCAAGCTTTCCGATCCGTAATGGCGGACATTCAGCTTCTGATAAAACTTAACATTTGCGTCATGTGAGTAGTCGCAAAGTGTAACGTATCGTTACAATCAAAACAACAAAAAAATGTAAACAAACTCCAAGCATGCGCACAAGGGACTGCATGTCTCTAACTTAAAGGGGCTTTTTTATTTACATACATACTTTATTTGTAGCAGGCCATTAAAATTAAAGGCATCTTATGAAGCTGATGCTACAACTAACTTAATACAATAATAAAGAAATATATAAATAAAACTTAGATGAAAATATTTACAGCTAAAATAATAGAATGCTATTATATTTACAGGTAAAATTTTGATAACAAACGTAATTTTCTAGATCTTTGTAATTATTTACACAGTATATTCCCTTAATAAA
>JAJGOT010000266.1:855000-1105000 GCA_022457155.1 Cladopsammia gracilis | reverse complement strand
TTTTTTATTTCACTTCTGTCTCGATCTCTTCTCCTTGCCGTAAGGATCAGTTTGCCGTTTTTACCTATACTGATTAAATAAAACCTATATAATATTTCTAATAACAGTAATAAATAAATAAATAAATAGAATAAATTTAAATAAAACCTATGTAATGTTTCTCATAACTCAAAAATAAAATTTCTGAAATAAGAATGTTTTTAGGGCGGATTTAAAAGACGAAACAGAGTCTGCATTTTTAAGAGAATCGGGAAGAGTATTCTAAGCCAGAACGCAGTTGGCTAAGGAAAACGTGCGTTCACCGTATGTCACAGAGTTCACTGTGGGAATAGTAAAAAGTGATTTGGAGGACGAACGTAGACTTCGTGGTGGATGATATTCTTGTAGCAGGGACGACAAATAGGCCGAAGAAAGTCCATAAAGAATCCAGAAAGTAATGAAAGGAACAAAGAAAATGCATCAAATGATAATCTTTTTTGTTTGTTTTTTTGTTGGTGGTTCCTTACGGGAGGCTTGAATGTCCTTCTCAAGTTATTTTTTTTTATTTTTTTAAGTGCCGACACCAGCAAAATGGTTCAACCCGGCTGTGGGTATTAAAATCCTGCTTCTCATCACTTCCCAAGGCAGAGTCCGCTGGCTAGCGCCTATCATCTTTAAAAGTTCTTGCAAACTCAGTGTCCGCTATTTTCCATTCGACGAGCAGTTTTGCAGGCTCAAGTTGCATTCTGGACTTACAGCAACAACACGTTGCTTTTGGTGCCAGAAGAAACTGAAACCCTGCAGAACTACACTGGTAAACTTGCACATAGCATCAACACAAAGTATTTTGATTTTATCATTCAAGCTTCCAAGTCTCCCTTATAAGAGTATTGTTATGAATATATTATCCATTGAGCAACCTATTTTGTGTTTTTCTCAATGGGAATTAAGGCGCTTGCATGCGCACAAGTGTCATGAGAAATTAGGACATCGTGCTTTTGTGTTGTTGCTCCGGTTTCATGTTGTAGTTTCGCGAAATGCAGAAAAGAAATTCAAGATTAAAATTTGTTTGTTTATTACCATGACATGGTGGCAGCGGTAAAAACGACAGTTAAACGATGTTGAAGCTTGATCCACCGGAAAAGCTCGATCGCTTTAGATGTGCGACGAAGCTAAACAAAGGAGACGAGGAACTTCAAATCAATGCTCTGATCTATACAATGGGCAAGGAGGCAGAACACATATTTAACGCATTTACGTTCGCAGAAGGTGATGAGAAGAAATACGACGTCCTTTGACAAAAGACATGGTGTGCGGGCGCTATCAGAACTACAACCCGGAGATGCTGTCCACATGAAGCTAGATCAGCAGAAGGGATGGAAAACCCCAGGGGTAGTCTTCGCCAAAAGTTCTAAACCTAGATCTTACGTTATCAAAACACCCCAAAGTATTGTGCGTCGAAACAGGAGACACTTGCGCTCGACGACAAGCCCTATTGATGTTGAGAAGTTTGCAGAACTAGAACCAGATATAGAACCAGAACAGGATCTTAGTCCAGCTGCTGATGTGCAAGAGTTACCTCCAACTGTGACTCAGTGCAAAGTGCCACTAGTTAGACAGCCACACCCTGATCTGATGAGTCCTCTTAAAACTGTCACTAAGTCGTCTGGCGCAGAAGTCAGAACCTCGAGCGATCGAGTTGTGAGGAAACCAATCCGCTTTCGAGAGGACATTTGATTTTGACATTTGATTTATTGATCAACATTTGATTCACTAGTCAGAGACATTGACAGTTTGATACGAGTGTTGTCATTGTTCAGTTTATTTCTAAGTTGGTACATCAGTTTCCTTATCTGCTCCCTAAAGAGCTCAGAGAGGGAGATGTCATGAGAAATTAGCATATAGCCTATGCGCATGTGCGCATGTAGAAGTCAGAGAGACATTGACAGTTTGATACGAGTGTTGTCATTGTTCAGTTTATTTCTAAGTTGGTACATCAGTTTCATTATCTGCTCCCTAAAGAGCTCAGAGAGGGAGATGTCATGAGAAATTAGCATATGCGCATGTGCGCATGTAGTTTTACGGACCTCGTGCTTTGCTTGCTCCGGTTTCATGTTGTAGTTTCGCTAAATGCAGAAACGAGTTCAAGATTAAAGTTTGTTTGTTTATTACCATGACACTCGAAATATAGGTGTCAGACAAAAATAGAAATGGTTTGTCTTCATTTGTGTTAAATTTATATGATTTTTATGAAAGACAGCAAGAATGGATGCTTGTGACAAAGCATATATATATATATATATATATGGATATACGCACTTCCATCGCCTCAACGCCGCCTTTTTCTCTTACTTACCAGTAATACTAAGACCAAAGACAGCTGTCCTTCTTTCTATTGTTCTCTTCCCCGCTCCAAGAATACAACTTTTATTTCCTGTACTTTAAAACCTTGTTCCAATAAAAATGCGGGATGGTCCCTGGAGATCTTAAATGATGGTCGTTAACGCTGACTTGGCGCAGTACACGGAGGACTGTAACCTCCACTCCTAATCACAGAGCTCTCCGTAGCGGCAGCAGCTGAATGAAGAGTACCGATGGTATCAATGATGTCCTGATCAACGTCGAGGTTGACCAGCATTTTAATTAAGAAATCGAGTCGCACAGCAATAATCCCAATTTCGGATACATCGGACGAGGACGAGGCTTTTGCCACAGTGACGTCAATCTGCAGGGGCATCAAAATGTTTTAAATTTGTTTTCTCATCAATTCTTTAACTGATCTGTTAAACAATAGAAAGTTTAGACCGGTCATAGGGAACCCACACTCTTATTTATAAACTGAATACACTAATTTGTTAACTCCAGTGCATAGCCAAGAAGAATGGTCGTCGTTGTCACTCACTTGTGAGATTATATTGCGATTGGAAACGATGTTCGTAGCTTGCTTTGACAGGTACAAGACTACACAATGCCTCTGTGTTCATGTTATATCGCGTTTCACCGCTGCTTATCAAGATTTTGAAGTCAAAGAATTGAAGAGTAAACAGATTTAAAACGATGAAAACATCTAAGTGTGATTTAAATATGCATTGTGTGAAACGAGACAACTGGATAACGCAATGCACTGGTCATTAATGATTACCAACAAATGTTGTAGGTACATTCTGCTTTTACTGTTCATTTGCAGTTATTGTTCTACAGTCTTTACTGTGGCTATCCTCCCGTACTTAAGTATCTTTTTAACCCTATTCAGCCTGGGCTTTTTTTTTAGTTTCTGAGCCTGGGGTGGGGGGGGGGGGGGGTGGTCACACTGTGCCCCCCTTTCGTAACTTCAAGAACATTAACGCTATGACAATGAAACCTAGAGGGTACATAGTACGTCCAAAACTGTCTCCTTTGCGGTCCGCACAATGGAACGATGGCGTCATATGACGTAGTAATTAGGTAATTAGTTATGCGGCCGCCATCTTGGATCCGCCATCTTGGATTTCTGAATTTTTTAAAACCTCTTGAAAACCGTCCAAATTCACCCATAATTAATGAAAACCAATAAATAAACGTTAAATGACGTAAAAATACAAAAGTTATACCAATTAACATTGTTTTTCTTCATTCAAAGGTATAAATATGCAAATTTCAAAAAACATGGCTGTCAAAATCTTGTTGCCATGGAAAAATCAAGTCACGTGATCAAAAAATTGTCATATCAAATTGTTGCCAGATAAATTTTAGGAAAAGTCACAAAGTTTGATGGCGTTTAAATACATATTAAGGAAGTTATGAATGTTGAAAGTTAGCGCGGGCACTTTGTGTTCCCCCCCCCAGGCCGAATAGGGTTAAATGCCCCCCCCCACCCAAAGCAGCAAAATATGTGATTATATCATATTTTACAGCTCTAACATAATATCTTTTAATTTCCGCAATTTTTGCCACCAATTTAAATTTTGGGTAAAATCCAAAATGGCACATCATCATTTATTAACGATAATTTATAAATAATATATTTTTAAAATACAGTGCAACAGCACAAAAATCCAAGGCAAATCCAAGGTACATGGTGGGAGTTTAAGATTGCGTGTAAGTTCAAGGGTGTTAGGATTAGTTATTTATTGTTTTATCAGTGTTTAGGAGCAATGGTATATGTATGTTAGTTTATAAATTAAACTATTTTTCTTCAATGACTTAAAGCTACTTCAATGCTCTGGCTTAATTAACACCCAAGATTCGTTTACCAACCGTGTTCTAAACAGAAATATAGTTTATTCGCAGGGTAATAAAGGTGAATTCTATTTTTCCTGTTTGTTTGCTTATATTATGTATAACGTGTTTGTAAACTGGAGAGGATACTTGCGAATAACAGATGGCCACTTTTAGACGAACAAGAAGCTGTACACAGGTTGAACTCGTGGCACCTTTAACTCATTGCAGCATTGATTCCCAAGTGTTTTGAGTGCTTTTACGGAGAAACATAAGCTTGCAATTATGTCTATAATCAAAGGCTCCTAAGAACCAACCTGCGAAGAAGAAATCCTATGAAATGCGTAACGCGATACAGGGGCGTATCCAGGAATTTCTGAAAGGGGGGGTCCGGGTGCATGCCTCCCCAGAAAATGTTTCCGATTTTACCCTCTGAAACGCCATTTCCAGCATTCCTGGAACTCGAGAAGCGTTTGTTAAGTCAAAAAATTGACAATCAGTCAATTGGTGAAAGTGAAACAACTACGTACAAAACAATTTTATTCTATTATTTTTATGAACCACAAGGGAGACACAGGTCTGAAAGGGGGGTCCAGACCCCTCGACCCTCGCCACTGCGATATTGCCGTAAGCTTACGTTTTCACACTGACACGGTTCGATATATATATATTTTGTTTTTTTCAAATTAAACGTAAGGATTTTTGACGAACGAAAAAAAAGTACATTACTTTCATAATGTCCAGTTTGAAGAAAGAAAGAAAAAGGGGGAAAAAAGGACTTTATGGAGAGTCGAACTCGGGCCGTCCGAGGCTAAGCCAAAACACAAACCACAGTGCTGTCGAAGAACACATATTCAAGGGAAACTAAATTTTGTTATTTAAAGGTAGATACGCATCAAAATGCGTGTTTCGGTTGCAAAATCCTTTGCGATCGGTTTTAATGTTGCACTAAAAACTCCAAATGCGAAACATCTGTAAGCTTATTGTTGTCTATATTCGTTTACATCAAATTAATTATTGTTATCGCTGGATTCACGTTGAATTCTTGTTACGAAACGTTTTCGTAACAAAGCATTTACTCACTAAGTTTACAGCTGATGGAAGGAACGAGTGAGTGAGTGAGAGAGTGAATTTTATTTAGACACCGTTACCGATAACCCGTTCATTATGCTTTCACGTGTACACGGGTTTAAAAGTAAGGCTACACTACATTCACTACATTCAGTAGCTGGCACTAAGCTCGATCGCTGAGCAAATGACAAGTTTAATATATAAAAACAGAACTTGCCGGAACAAAAGTCCTACAGGAATAGGCGGCGAACACAATACCAAACGGTCCTATTCATCCATGAATGTCTTGAATTGTCTTGAAAGCGTGCAATTGTACGCTGTAGTTCTCTATCTTGCTTCTCAAGTAAACACACGGAGAGATTTTTCAGTATGTATTTCATGGCTGAAAGCCATTTATAACATAGCTAGAGTGACTTTTTTTATACGCGTTGGAAAAAGAGGAAAACTTAGCTTAAAATGGCTACAAGCCAACCGGTTGACGAGGAAGAGCTTCCTAATTTTTCTCTGGGGCTAGAATTTTTAAACCCCAAAAAGGGAGTAAATGAAAAGGATGCAAGCGGACAAGTGACACCTAATCGTTTCGCAACCTTGAGTGAGTCCGAGATGCAGACCATCTTAGAAGAAAAGCACGCAGCAAGAACAAAACAACTAAGAAACTGGTCGATTAACACATTCAAAGGTAAATAATTCCAATAAAAAAACATTTCATTTTATTAGGGTTTTCCGATTTAGCGGAAACGGAAAGACTTTTTCCGCCTTGCTATTGTAGCTAATTGACGATGAAAATGCGTTGTTGGGTCAATTTGCACAATGCATTTTCAGTTATTCATTGTCTATTTTCTATTTTCTGTTGAGATATTTGACAATAGAAAAGACTTTCTAAATCAAATAGGGTTTTCCGATTTAGCGGAAATAACGCGGAAACGGAAGGATTTTTTCCGGATATATATAAGTGACACAGTTATCCATAAGATTATTACAATGAAATTCGATTTTTTCTATAGGTGTCGGAGCAGCGCATTAGGGTTTTCCGATTTAGCGGAAACGGAAAGACTTTTTCCGCCTTGCTAGCTAATTGACCCATGAAAATGCGTTGTTGGGTCAATTTGAATTGCACAATGCATTTTCAATTATTCATTGTCTATTTTCTGTTGAGATATTGGACAATAGAAAAGACTTTCTAAAGCAAATACAACAGTAAACCATTCACACTGCCAAAACAGCCACTCACTGCCTACGCGAAATAAGATGTGGGAGCCAAAATTTAGCAAAGACCCTAAGTCGCAAAACAGCAGACGAAAACGACAGAAAAGTCCACACAAACGATTTTAATGAACACCCCTCCAAAACTCAGAGACACCCAAGTAAGGGAGCCAGAGAAAAACTAAATCCTGGGGAAGGGCACACATTACAGGAGGCAGTGGTCCAGCCCAGCTAACGGGATTTCCCTCCCAATCACACCATTGCATAGGTCGAGGATGGGCTTAAGCTTGCTAAAGAGCCAAGGTAAACGAGGCCGGGGAACAATCCTGAGGTAAAGACAAAGAAAAAACTGGCAATAAGGAAAAGAGGAGGAACCCCAAACCTGGAGGGAAAATCACCCGCCAGCCAAGCCGGACCAGGAAACCGTCATAAGACTGGTTATAGGGCGTGATTAAGATTACCCTTCTGGTCGCGGCAAGGAGGAGGGCGAGGGACGGAGGGAGCACCCAGGGATGGAAAACGTAGGCCCGGGGTAAAAACAGGGCGATAAACAAACCGGAAAGACACGCTAAAGTGCATAAAAAGGCGATATATAAAGACAAAAACATCCATACGAACACAGAAGAGCAGCACAAACGCTTGCACGCGAGTAGACAAGCATGGAGCAAAAGCCAGATCGCAGACCCGAAAACGCGATGAAAAACCAAGAGTAGATTATAACCCACGCAAAACACACGGGGCGCGAAGAAATTCCCCCGAGGCACCCGAGGGACATCTTGCACGGCGTAAAAGCATAAAGCCGACGTTAGCACACGAGCATCACTAACAGCCGACACGCGAACATGTTGTGACAGACACCCAGGACACAGTAAGGCTTGGCCCACAAGCGTCTCCAGGCTCTAACACTAACAACATAAGCTGGGCATACGAGCAAATGAAAAGCCGACCCGCGAGTAAGCCGGACAGCGCAAACACACGGCGACTGAACCCTAGGGTGCGAACAAATTACGTCCAAACCGCGATTCATGAGTAACCTCCCACGCCTGACAGACGCGACACTCTGAACAACTCGGAACACAAACAACCGACGACAAATACACGAGCTAACGACGCTCATCACGCGAGCAAACTATCCTTGTAACGCGGGCAGACCTTACCGTTGACGTACGAGCAACGCATGCAGGAGCAAAAAACGGACCGCCAGACGCAAAGAAGTCTCACACTCGACAAACAAACAACTCTTGCGCTCGACACACAAGTGACTCCTACGTTCCACACATGAGCAACTAACAAATGCTCCAAACACGAATAACTTTCGCGCTCAACACACGAACAAACGTGCACGCTTGCCTCACGGGCAAACTCTCTCGCTCGACACACGAGCAAACCCAAACGCTCGGCGCCCGAGGCAGTGTAACGCTCGACAGACAAAAAGGCCAACTATAACGCAAGAGCTAAGCGCATGAAAATGTATTTTCCGCTGGTATTCCAAGTAATTTATGCTACTTGTTAAGCTTTATCACCTGCCGCACCCTCTATTGTGTATTACACACGTCCTATTGGTCAGCTTTCCAGTACTTATAGACCTTGGCCTATTCATGAATTTCATTCACGCTTGCGGTTCCACACAGTTTACACATCCCTTTACCCCACCCCCCCCCCCCGGGTTTATGTTTCGCTTTATTTTGTAGGCCGTAGAGACGCTACTGGCGGCAACTTCCGTTGCTACAAATGCGGAAGACTTGGGCTTTGGGCTAAGGACTGCAAACTCGTGTCTTGGCAAGGAGGTTACCGGTCCCTTAGCTGCAATACATACCCTGGACGCTAATATAACAAGCCGGTTGAAAGCGAATCACTTCCGTTTCAATCAAAGCGGCGAAGAGGACTTGGCACAGGTAGAGGATGTGATGAAGAAATATGAATTCGGAAGCGGACAGGTTTGAGGTGTTAAGGGTAGTCTAAAGAAAAATCTAGGGTTATGGAGATCTATTGGTGCTCCGATTTTATTTTGACAGCCATTGGCAAAGGCTATAAATTACCGTTTACTAGATTCCCATTGTCTGAAAAACTAAAAAACATAGTTCCGCGCTACTGCACGCTGAATTTGTGAATCAAGCCGTCATTGAGCTAGCTAATTCTGGTCAAATTCGCAGGTTGATCAGCAACCTTTAGTTGTTTATCCCTTGTCAGTATCTATATAGCCATGGGGCGAAAGAGGCTAATTCTGAATTTATGCCACGTTAATAGGACGTTAAGTAAACACAGGGTCAAATATGAAGATTGGGAAGTCGCTATCGCTTATTTTACCAAGGTTCGTGCATGTTCTCTTTCGATTTAAAAAATGGCTATCGCCATATCGATATCTCACAAGAACACCAACCCTATCTGGGATTTTCCTGGCGAGATCCTGAGTCCTATAATGATATATATTATATTTTACTGTTCTTCCGTTTGGGCGTTCAACAGCTCCTCGTATATTTACAAAGGTTTTAAACCTTTAGAGAAACACTGGAGTATACAGGGGATCTACATAGCCATTTTCTTGGACAACGGTCGGCGACAGTCCAGTATACTGAAGGTTGCCGCGTTAAGGCCCTGGCTGTAAAGCAGGATTTATGTAATGCGGGTTTTGTAATTTATGACGAGAAACCGGTATGGGACCCCATTCAAATATTGGACTGGTTAGGCATAACCTTGAATTCCGTATTGGGTACTTTAAAATTGTAGGTAGAAGAATTACAAAGATTATTGATACCATAGTCAATAACGACCGTGTAATTCTCACTGATTAATTAATAATTAGTAATTCTCAATAATAGAACGTGTAATTCTCACTGATTTAAAGTTTTCCGCTAGAGACTAAGCTTCCTTCATCGATCAAATTATTTCTACGGCATCAGCAGTGGGCAACTTTGGTAGGATAATGACCAGTCATTGCATCATGTCTATTTTGTGTCGAGATAAGTGGCATTCCAAATTTCTGCCTTGATGCTTACTGCAAAGAGGAATTATATTTTTGAAGGAGAAGCTGGTTAATATCAATAGCAGATATTGCTTTGTAAGTAAAGATAATATTTATTTTGTATATTCAGATGCCAGTGCTACTGAGGGTGGTGCATTTGTTGACCCAAACAATGAATTTGTGTGTCACAAAACGTGGACGCAGGACGAGCGTTTTCAAGTGCCACGTGGAGGGAGTTGTCCGTTATTGAATTTTCATTGCAATCTTTTGCCTTGAGTGCTCCAAGGATCGCATGTTAGTGGTTTACTGATAGCCAAGCAGCTGCTAAAATCGTTGAAGGGGGTAGCACGAAATTGGAGTTTCGCAAGATGGCCCGGAGTATTTTTAACATTTGCATTCGATTGTATATCTATTTGGAGGTCCTATGGTTCCCTCCTACTGTTAATCAGCAAGTTGGGTTATATTAGTCGGCTAATTGATATAGATGATTGGCAAATTACATGCGTTTTTTCTACCTCTTGAGCATCGGTGGGGGCCCTATAGTGTCAATTGTCTTACCAACTATTACAATCACAAACTCCCTAAGTTCTATTCACGGTGATGAAACCCATACACTGCGGATGTCGATCTTTTCGTTTAGCATCTCCGCGGTGAGAATTGTCGGGTGTTTCCCCCTGTTGGTATTATTCCGCGGGTATTACATTATATGGAATGTCAGTATGCTGTTGGCACACTTGTCGTACTCGTTGGTCTTCGGCTCATTACTGCTCATTAATTATGCATATAAATATAATAGTTATCTCGTGGCCCACGGTATTCATATCGGGAAGGAGGTTTTAACGCGCGGGAGAAACTCTCATTCGCTTTTAGGGTCAGATCAATTCACAGGAGATATTGTCGCCCTAAGAATGGAATTTACTGCGTAATTTATTAGTAGAAGTTATATGTTGTACGGGCACGGGCCTAGATAATGATTTCTCAATACATGCGGCACGGGGCCCAGACTACGATCTATTGATTTGTGCGGCACTGGCCGAATATGGATTGGAGTTTACCGCGTAATTTATTATGAGCGAAATTTATATATGGCACGGGGCACGGGCCTAGATAATGATTTCTCAATATATGCGGCACGGGCCCAGACTACGATCTATTAATTTGTGTGACACTGGCCGAATATGGATTGGAGTTTACTGCGTAATTTATTAGTGAAATTTATATATTGCACGGGCACGGGCCTAGATAATGATTTCTCAATATATGCGGCAGGGACCTAGACTATGATCCATTGATTTGTGTGGCACTGGCCGAATGGGGATCCATTGATTTGTGTGGCACTGGCCGAATAGGGATCCAATGATTTGTGTGGCACTGGCCGAATAGGGATTCATTGCTTTATGTGGCACTGGCTTGAAACAATGCCTTATCGATTTATGTAGCAGTGACTTGTTCGGAGGAGGCGGCACTTAACTTGTTGGCAGTTTTGTGCGCTCATGATTACGGGTCGGGGTGTTCGGGTGTTGTTTCTAGTTCGTTTGTTCGTTTTCGTTCGTATGTTATGCTCTTGCTTTTTCAGACGTTTTCTTCAAGCAAAGGATGGAAGTGTTTTCGCAATTTTGCTTCAGTGAGTGTTAATCAGGTGTTGGAGGCGATGTTGAAGTCCAGAGCAGATAGTACAGCCACATCTTATGTGCGTGTTATTAAAACATTTATGAGCTGGTGTAAAATAAGACGGATATATATAGGGGAAGGAAACTACGTCTTTGTTAGTGCATCTGGTTCTAAATGCTGCCTTGTGAGTGTTTAAGAAGGTATTTGAATGTAGCCGGTATTGGCGATAGTAGTACTCTCCCGTTATTTAGACCTCTCGTGTTTCACCGTAGTAACTCTAGTTATACCCTAGAAGTGGTAAGTTTTGTTACACTAGATGTAGGGAAGTTCTCGGAGATGCCTTAGGTCACCTAGGTTATAACCCGCAACGATTATGGCCTTCATAGCCAAGGATCTGGTGGTGTTACATCCGCGGTGTGTATTATGTAATTTCTGGCGTTTGAGCAACGTAGTCAACGAGTTAGACAGAATTTGATATTTCTACGGCACGGGAACAGCAGGGGCCGGGCATTATTGTTGTAGTGCATTGTGGGTAGCATAACTTCGTTATAAGCGAAGTATCGTACGTGGTTAGTCATTCTAGGCCTGCAACATTCAGCTTCAGTATTTATTTATTTATTTATTTTTCTTACTGTGTAAGAACTTAGGCGCATTTTGTACTTATTGTGTAATACTTATATAGGGCCTCGAAGGATGGGCTACAGAGTTTGAGCCATGGATCCTACCCAGATTTCCTGCCGCATAATTTTCCCCAAAAAGGGTTTTTTGGGTGACAGGTTTTTTCTGGCCTCCGTTTAACCGCAGTTTCTTTGTATGTGAGTGCTTGCTCAGCTCTGGTTCGCAATTCATCATCATCTAGGCCTATTGCGCCAATGAGGCGCACAGGGCCTGTCTGGTTCGCAATTAGCATTGTATTATATTCATTTTATGGATTTTGACTACACGTACCGTTAAATTGTATTGTTGTACTCATATTATTGTAAATATGTTTGTAAATGCCGTTGGCGTCCGGCCGAAATGCAGCAAAATCGATCTATTGGAGCGTATGATGTGTGGAGTTGAGATGTAGCAATTCGATCCCAGAAAGGCTACTCATAATACATGGCCGAGATGGAAGTACGATTCCGCTGGGGACATGGATGTCGAAGGAAGCCTTAAGAGTAGGTTACAAGTAACTAAGTATTCGGCATTGTAATATTGCGGGACACATATATTTACTTTTTCCGTTAGATTAGTTAAGGTATACGAAGAATTGTAAGATATAGTAATTAGCCTATTTAGATGCATTCCCTTCTGTAACTTCATGTATATGATGTAATAAAACTGTGCTGGATTCGCTTGCGTATCCTACCATACTTTGTGTCTGGTGATTGATATTACGGGAATTGAAGGGTAAAATGATTTACGTTCGTTTGAGCGCAGCGAATTAGAACGTAACTAAAAACGAAAATAGAAAAAGGCAAAACTGAAGAAGCAGCCAGACTGCGCGTGAGGCCGCCAACGGTAAAGGCTAGCAACAACTAACATGGACGACGAACGGGAAAAACAAAATGTGCTAAATGGACAACTAGGGGAAAAAACTAATGACGAACCCAAGGGTTGACCGGCGCTGGCTAGGAACTAAGCGACCAAACCGGCGAGACAAAATAATAAGACGCGTGAGCAAAACCGAAGAACAGGGAGCGGCAAGACAAAATAGAAGCGAACACTAGCCACGAAGGGAAAATATCCTAATAGACTACAAAAAGGCAAAGCAAGAGGGGACGAAAATACCTCGTGACCTTGTACAACAGCGTGTTCGGGACCTTGCGCGACAGGGATTTGGTGAGCTTCGGCTGGAGGAGGCCGTGGTGGAGGTTGTTCGCCGCGGGATCAGGTTCAACCGGGGCAGCCATGGAAAAGGAAAAATGCTTCGGCGACGTTGGAAATAACACTAAAATATCCTACAATGCGAGACAGACCGCGTAACTTGGCGAAAGAGGCAGATAAAACAGAATAAATTACTTAAATAGGCAAGCGAGATCCCTGGAGGGCTACCGGGTAATTAGTTTTATTCACAGAAGGCGTCTGGAGTCGGAAAATTTCCGCGCGGGCCAGTCTTGCGGGAATTTTAGCAGTGAGAATAGGTTGCTCCAATTTCAAAACGATTAAAAGCCCACAAACCTATCAAATGATCGATAATGCGTCACGTGCAGTGACTTTATATCTGATAAAAATATTCCTATAGATTAGTATGTGGTGTTTTATTAAATATAAAGTCACTGCACGTGACGTATTAATATTAATATATTCTTTCAACAAGCTTTGAACTTCACATGTTCTTGCTCATTTACATTAGATTTGGTACATGTGATGGTCAAAGTTTGAACCAGATACCACGCAACTCTTTACAACCTCTAATTTCATTGGACCTGTATATCATGCAGCTCTATTGTTTTTAGGTCTAGGGTCTATTGTTAGCCATTGTTGTGTTATTTGTTGTTTTGTTTTCTCAGCAAATCAGAAAAGACCTTGTAAGAGCTGCGTACTGCCCCGTTTGAACCGGTCCTAATTCGATTGCATTACACAGTGTGGATTTTCTTTTGCGCAAAATTAACGTTTATGTCCCTTTTCAGTAGTCATTGAACGGTTTTGCTATATTCTCTTTGCAAACATCTACAAGGAACGTAACTCAACAAAAGTGAAGCGGCTATAATGTAACCGATATCCAAGTATTGAATTTTTGCGTTCAGCTGAATCGCAGAAAATTTATATTCGTCATAGACCCCTTTACGGTTGCCAGGGCATGCTGGGTAATCAGGACAAGATGGTGGAAAAATCAAAAGTTTGTATGAGAACTCAAAGTAATTTAATTGTTGCAAATTGGATATATTTGTCACTTTACCTTTGAAAATGTAATTCTTGAGCCTAAAGATACTACACACTAAATCTGGAGTGCACGGCAGTCCTTTGTTACTTTTTAGCAAATGTGACCTCTTCCATACATTTTATGTAATTTTTGTGTTGCCTTATTACAGAAAATGTATGAAAGAACCCAGGTTTTCTAAAAAGCAACAAATGACTGCTATGCACTCCAGATTTAGTGTGTCGTATCTTTAAGCTCAAGAGTTACATTTTTCAAAGGTAAAATGACAAATATATCCAATTTGCAACAATTAAATGACTTTGAGTTCTCATACAAACTTTTGATTTTTCCACCATCTTGTCCTGATTACCCGGCATGCCCTGGCAATCGTAAAGGGGTCTATTCTCTGTCGCTAAACAACAAAAATCATACACCACTTTCTAAGCGAGTTGTCTTTAAAATAGCTCTGTTTGGCAGGTTCCCCTTTTCATCTTCAGAATTTTTGGCTCTTAAAACGTTCGACAACAAGAAGCGATGTTGACTCCTTCAGTCAGTACTCGTATGAGACAAAAGCTGTTTTTTTCGTATGCTAATTTCTTTCTTACGCAACTCTTTAAAGTGCAGATTTTGGGTGGTAATGCTTAATGTTTTTAATTTCTTTTGTTTTTAGCACGAACTGCACGTCCTATGCTTCAACTTCCTGGCTATTTGCATACGGTGCACATTTGTATACGAACACAATGCTACTTCCTAGCGTTCCTACATGTACTCTGAGGCCCCGTCCACACGTATCCGGATATTTTTGAATCCGCAACTTTTTTGTTACGGATTAGAAAATATTCGCGTCCACACGTAGCGTATTCGAATCGTATTTGTCCGAATTCGCCGGATACGTGTGGACGGAAGGCCAATCCGCAACGAAAAAGTTGCGGATTCAAAAATATCCGGATAAGTGTGGACGGGGCCTGAATGCCATTGTGCCATTCTAACAAAGGAGACTTGAATAATCACATCCCGGTAAGGCTGAGCCTGCACTAAAAGATTATTATGGTATTTTTTATTGTTTCTGAAGTGGGCGATTGCAAAACCGCGTACTTATAGACAAGTACCCCTCTTTAAAATACTGATCACCACCTTTCAGTGTCAAAGAAACGCGCATGGACCACGTTAGCAAGTCGTTAGGAACGGTCGCCTCGCATTTTTAATGAATTTTTTTTTTCTCATGCGACTGTCTTTTCGACTCTGACGGAGTTGATTTAACCTTCATAACTTTTTTTCTACGTCTACCTTGATTATCTTACCCCGTGAGAACATTGTCAAGTAGCAGACCACAGTTAGAGAAAACCTTAATAGCGCTCTCTCGAGAAAACAAGGCATCAGTTCCTAAACCGAAAACTTATCCAGATTAAAATTATTTTTTCCACAGTCAAAAAACTTTCGAAATGCCGACCGAGTATAGGGATGATATCTGTTTAAAAACATTTTTTCTGTTATTCAAATGTGCCAACCACTGGAACAAAAGAACCCTTTGTTTCGGCAGCCAATAAGGCTCTGGTTGGCACAATAACAATGATGACGTCATTGATATCCTCCCTATAGGATAGAAGTCTGCATCCCTGCAAAGCTATGACTGCAACAACTTCTTCAGTATCTTCAGAGGTATTGCGATACTTAAACCGCGAAAACGGGAACGGAAAGAAACTCATGATACAATTTAGAATTGCCTACAACCTAAAATGTCGAAAATGAAGTCAACATGCAGCTGTGCAAATGAATTTATACCCGAGATTATATTAATTGTCAAGCAAAACAAAAACGGTACGTTTTCGAAATTCAAAAGACTTACCAGTACGTTTAGCAGTGCTCGGTTAATCCTCGTGTGCTTGGCCTTGTTTACAAAAAGGTAAACTAAGGTCACTCTAGCTGTCGAGAAAAAGCTACGCCGGGTTTACAGGTCTTTACAGGCAAATTCACCGCCAGAAACAACTTCAAGCATCACGCTTTAGTGAATGTACCGACACCTAAAGAACGAATTGAATTCCAGATAATGTAATGGATAATTAAATCACTTATATATCCGGAAAAAATCCTTCCGTTTCCGCGTTATTTCCGCTGAATCGGAAAACCCTAATACAGTAGGTTGCCGCAATTTCAAAACAATTAAAAGTTCACAAACCTATCAAATGATCGATAATACGTCACGTGCAGTGACTTTATATCTGATAAAAACATTCCTATAAATTAGATATAAATTAGATATAAATTAGATATAAAGTCACGTGACGTATTAATATTAGGCCCGGTTCAAATGTCGAACTTCACATGTGCCGAGTCTAATGCAAATGAGCAAAATCTATTGTTCTTGCTCATTTGTAGCGGAGCACTTGCCTGCGCAGCTCCATACTCATAGAACCTACGCCGTGATTTTTCATGGTCATGGCTAGCGGAATGTTTCGCGGGCGCGTGTGTGCCCGCCCGTGCTGGACAACATCCGGGATCTTCGCAATTTTGTTTTTCGCGCGGCCACACAGCCGTGAGCTCGGTAAACACTTTAGTTGTTTTCTTGTGCCTAGCGGTGAATTAACCTCGTTATTTTCCTGCATTTTTTCGCGGTTTGCTACTCAAGACAGGGATACTAATTAAGGTATACTCAGAAGCCGCTTTAGTGGAAAAGGACGAGCTTTCAGGGATAAAATCTTGCTTCGAGGAACTTCATGTATTACGTTTTTATCAATGCGGGAGATGATTTCAGAACCAGAATTGGAGATTTGAATTTCCAAGCAAGCGAGGAACTTAAAGGTAAAACAGATTACAGTTTTCGATGAGAATTTATGTTGATATCAATCTTTGAGTGACTTGTTATTAGTGTTATGGTTAGTTTTGGCGAATTGATTTTAAAACGTGCCTAAATTTAGTTGTATCGATCTCTTGAATTTCATCGAAGAAAGCTTGAACTCGATGAGCTATAATTTATAGCGTTAAATAAATGGTACGCGTTTTGCTTTTAAACGTAAACTAATGGAGATTTGAATAAATTTTTTCGAAAGAAGATTGTGTTGTCCATTTTTATGTGTTTGTTCATTCATTAGATAGATTGAAAAGCGATTTTATGTAAACAAAACAAGACTTGATTTTATAGTACAGTTCTATCTTCACTCGCATCGCCTTATGCAAATATGTTTGTGTATTTTTGCAATTTTTGATTTTCAAATCAGTTTCTCGGGCAATTTTTGACAAACATAAACTGTATTTTATTCGGAAACTAGTGGTACTATTTATTCTAGACAGAGAAAAGTTGTTTTTGTGAACTTTTGTACGGTCTATAAAGACGGTCGCGTAATAATTTTTGAGAATTGCTAAAATTGAAAATAGCCCGATCGTCAATCTTAATTCTTGTGCTTCCAACCTTTCACCTTAGTTAAGTTTCACCTTAGTTAAGCTTGTTCAAAGTGCGACGCTGTTAGGCTTGGGCTATATCTATATATATTATTAGATTCGGCACATGTGAAGTTCGACGTTTGAACCGGGCCTAATATTATCAAAACATCAACTGACACAACTAATGATGACCGAATCTTTAATATTCTTTTAACAAACTTTGAACTTCACATGTGCCGAATCTAATGCAAATGAGAAAACTCTTGTGGTGGTGGTGGTGGTGGTGGTGGTGGTGGTGGTGAAAACAATAGAATTGAGGAGGAACTAGCCTATATAAGTAAGCAGCATTCGTCTCTTTCTCAGTTCACATTGAGCTTTCATTGAGTTGACATGAATTTGTCCTGTCCCGTTTGTGAGAAGACATTTAGCAGGAAAGATAGTATGCAAAGACATATGACCAACAAACACACCAGTCCTACTTTCACTCCATTTAAAGCAATGCTGATTTCTACACAAAAGTGTCAACGGTTTCACTTCGAGCACCCTTTTACTTGTATGGTTGCAGGGATGACCGGTTCGGGGAAAACGTTTTGGGTTCAATCACTGTTACAACAGCCTCAGACGTGATAAACCCACCACCCGAGAGGATTGTCTGGTGTTATTCACAATGGCAGCCTGCGTACATTCAAATGCTAGTCACAATACCACAAATTGAATTTGTCAAGGGTATTCCTTCTGCGTTGGAACACGATTCCTATTTCGATGTCAACAAACGGAACTTAATCGTCTTTGACGATCAAATGATTGACGCCGGCAACGACAATCGAATAGGAAACCTTTTAACACGAGGTTCTCATCACCGTAACCTGAGTGTCATTTATATCGTACAGAATTTATTTCATCAGGGCAAGGAAAGCCGAAGTCAATCACTACTTGGTCCTTTTCAAGAATCCCAGAGACAAACTGCAAATTTTGACTCTAGCAAAGCAAATGTATCCTGGGCAAACGGCTTTCTTTATAAACCAGTACGAAGAGGCTGTACGAAGACCCTTTGGTTATCTCCTGGTGGATTTAAAAACAACCACACAAGATAATTGTAGACTGCGAACGAATGTACTAACCGGTGAAGAAGAATTTAATCAAACAGGGGTACAAGACAATATTTACTAAAGTATCTCAGACAACAGAATCTTTCGACAGCTCCAGTTCTCTTAGCCATGCAGGGACTATGGGACAGAATGGACAACCTTCTCTCTCGTACAGACCTTGGGGAAAATGACAAAGCCAAACAGTACCTTGAGCTGCAAAACAGATATCTGACGTTTAAACATCAATTGAATGGAAGACCTCAACAGTCTGATGCCCGGCGGTACCAATCAATGAAAATCAATCATTGATTGCCAATCAATACAATCAGTAATAATCAATAATAATCCATTAATTGATATTGATTGGTTCAACCAATCAATAAAAATCGATACTCACTCACCCAGACTCCTTAATTGCTATTGATTATTATTGATTTTTATAGATAATCAATAACTGATCGTGCAATGTAAAAACCCGCGTTTCAAGGCATTTGAGATCAGATTTGCCGACTGTTACCTTGATTCCCCGGCGGCCTCAAAGGAATATATCAAAGCAATTAGAGGTCACAATAGCCATATTCTGTGTCGTAAAAGGATACCACCTGTGTCCTTTTCACGTGAACGAAGGAGAAATGTTTTCCGTTAGTAAGAAGAGGGGAGAACGCGGAAACGCGTTCAAAGTTCTGAATGATCGGGGGCAGCTTGGCCACCTCTTTCTTATTTTATCTTCTCTTTCAGTTGCACCGGTAAATGTTGGTCAATTTTCGCACATTCAGGTTGCATAGAACTGAATTCATTAAGTGATAAAATCAAAGCCTTTCTATGTGAATTGAAGGACTTAGCATTTTTTCCAGATTGAAAAAGTAAATGCTTATTTTACTACTTGTTAAGTTTTAATGTTGTGCTGTCAAACGATGCATGTAAGGTATGTTTGAGAAACGTTTATCTTTAACTAGACTGCATTGACTAGCTAGAGCGCTTAAAAATTTAAATAAACTTACGACAAATAGCAAACGTCAACTTGTCCTTTGCAGAGAATTAGAGAGATTAAGCATCGCGTAATTTCTATCCGCGAACGCCAAGGATGGTCGAGGCAGCCCCTTTTTCTACGTGACGAGACCCGCTTTCATATTCTGTGCGACGGCAAAAGGCAGATAACAAGCTTACATTGCAGTATACGCGATGGTTTATCTCTCTCATTCTCTGTAAAACGGCAAACGACAAGCTGATGCTTCCCGTTTGTCGTATGCCGGAAACGCGATGCTTAATCTCTCTATAAGCTTCGCGTATAACGCAAACAGGAAATGTAAGCTTGTTGTCTGCCGTTTGCCGTCCTATAGTGTATAAAAGCAGGACTCGTCGCGTACAAATACGGCGGCTGCCGGTCCCTGCCGTTCGCGGGTAAAAATTACGCAATACTTAATCTCTGTAATGAGGTAGTTATAAACCTATTAAAAACCATCGCGTGTACCGCAAACGGGAAATGTAAACTTGCCGACTCTGCCACTTGCCGTTACAAAATATGTAAAAGCAGGTCTTCTCGCGTTGAAAACGGCAGCTACCTTGACCATCTCTACCGTTCTCGTGACGTTCTCGTTCTCGTTCCGTTCTTTCTCTGTCCGCCTTGCGGACACTTCGCTATGACAGACATCCTGTTATCCAGGCAAATATAACAACAACAACAACAACATTTATTTAAACACGATAAAAATTACAGCGGAGCTGATGTGGTCGTGTATTAAAAAGTTAAACAGTTTACAATTGGATAAAAAGATTAAAATCTAAATAAAAAGAAAATTAAAATCTAATCATAACTAATATAACTTCACAGTGCTAAAAATGTAACTCACTCTATAATACGAACACTAAATCGTGTCTGTCTGCGTGCCGGATCGATATACAATTAAATAGGTAATAAAACGTTGTTCAGTTAATTTTCTTGTTGTATGAAAAATTTATTTATTGTTTTTACAAAAGCGAACTTTTGTCACAAATTACGCTTTATTAGGGCGTTTATTGGAATCGAAAACGGAGATTTTAGTTTTCAATGAAAATCAATATTAATCAATAGAAATCAATGATAATCAATGAAAATCGATACTCACTCAACTCCAAGGCATTGATTTTTATTGATTTCCAATACCAATCAATTAATTGGTATTGATTATTATTGATTGTTATTGATTATATTGATTATTGCTTTTCATTGATTGGTACCGCCGGGTCTGATGAAATGAAAAGAAGTTTTGCAAGTCATCCGAAAGATAATTTACCCACCATTATACAAGAACCCACAGCATTAAGAGCGGTGACAACCTCTACACCCTTAAATCCATTTATTGCGACACCCTCTCCAGCGCCCACCATACAAGAAAGTTCCGCAGTAATGCCACTACCTTTAAATCCAGCCGTTTTGACCCCTCCCCCCACAGTTCAAACACCCTCGCCAGCACCGAAGCGCAAACGACCTAGAATCCAGTTAGTAAATTACTTAGATGTTGGTGATGACAAACCTAAGACGCGATCGCGGCGTTATAGATTTAGAGCTGAACCTTACAAGTATTCTAAGAATCATAAGGATTAATAACACCCGAAACGATGATTGCAGTGCGGTGAGACACAGAAAACCAAGGGAATCAAAGAGTACTTTGTATAAACCCGATGAAATAGAATAAATCGACTCTGTCTGTTCCTTTCCAACTAAGCTTTTAAATTGTCTGTATAATTATGAAATTGTTTGTTATCAATAAATATAGTTTGAACTTAAACAAAGTGTGGGTTTATTGTTTTAGCGCGCGCATGCAATTGGTTGCTTTGTTTATTTTTCCTAGGTGCTAATTTTTCATGCAAATTTAGTTCAGTGTAAATTCGCATAATTAAAAGTTTGAACTTTTTAATTATTAAAACTTGAAGGTGATGGCTGCGAAACTGAAAATCGACATAGAGTCTAGCAATGTAGCGGCTAAAACGGCGGTAAATACGAATAAGAAGCACTTTTTTATACTGCGCAATTTTATTGCTTCTAAACTTGAATGTTTCGGATATATACAATTATGATACAATGTGCCTTCCCGGTTGTTACCATTTAATGGCTTTATGGCAACTCCTGAACTTGGCAGTTGCAATGACGTTCTCATATCAAAAAGCAAAAAGCATAAACCAAATAGGAATTAATTAACATATAATCATCATACCTTGCAACATTCACAACATGCATGTTTACAGCTGTATGCATGTATTAATCGTGTCATTGAGAGAAATCATTTGCATCAGTTTCTTGGTGTCCTTTTGATGCAATGCGAGGCTGATTCATCTGGCAAATTTCAAAACGCATCTCATGATTAATTAATTCCTATTTGGTTTTTTGGCTTTTTGATAGACAATGTTATTGCAATTAGGTGTGTATATATATATATATATATATATATATATATATATATATATATATATATATATATATATAACTTAGCACAAGCATGTAAAAAAGTTCCATGATTGGAAATTTCTCGGTAAATTATACTCTAACACAAGAGAAAACACTTTTTTCTTAAAACACCGGTGTTTTAAGAAAAAAGTGTTTTCTCTTGTGTTAGAGTATATATATATATATATATATATATATATATATATATATATATATATATATATATATATATATAGGCTGAATAAAAAGGTTTACACAAACGGTGAACTCTTCAGCAGAAGGATCCAAGGATACGACGCCACCACGTGAATTTGTAGATAAGTATAATACAAAAAACGATGGGGCGAACTTCTTACTGGTCCTGACTGGTTTTAACGTTTCGGCCTTCGGCCTTCTTCAGAAATTACAAAGAATTAAAAACTAAAAACTAAAAACTATGTACAATGATTAAGTTATACAAGTTGTGACTTATATACATTAAGCTACAAAAACAAAGGAAAACGAAGTTACGTAACATAACAAAAGAACTAAATAACAAGGAAAAATTTAACACTAAAAATAACATACATGATGTGATAAAAACCTTAATTAATGATTGAAACAAAGAAAACTCCCTATCGAGGGCCCCCGAATAATCATATAGGTCACTGTCGGAATGACAGAAAGAAAGGCAACACGACATTCGACGTCACCATGGGAAGCTTCGACGGCGCCGAAGCATGCGAACTCGTGGGAAGCTTCCTCCTATCTCAACTCCAGCACCTGAATATTAACGTAGGACTTTACCGAGACGACGGACTAGCCATTACTAACGCTTCACCCAGAGACACAGAGAACACCAAGAAAGAAATATGCCGCATCTTTAATAATAACGGACTACGCATCACCATAGAAGCTAACAAACAAATCATTAACTTCCTAGACGTCACATTTAATCTCAACCAAAGCACCTATCAGCCCTTCACTAAACCGAACACTAAACTTCAATACGTCCACCGCGAGAGCAATCACCCGCCCATCACTGCAAAGAACATTCCCGCCGGCATCAACAAACGCCTTTCATCCCTATCTTCCGACAAAGCATCCTTTGACCAAGCCGTCCTTCCATACCAGAAAGCACTCGACGAAAGCGGCTACCAATACACGCTACAGTATGAACCTCCAACAACAAATAGACGGAAAAACAGACAACGCAACAACATCATCTGGTATAACCCTCCATTTAGCAAAAACACCAGCACCAACATCGGATACAAGTTCCTCGCCCTAATAGACAAGCACTTCCCTAAAGATCACAAGCTGCGAAAAATATTCAACCGCAACACCATAAAAATAAGTTACAGCTGCATGAATAACGCCAAACAGATAATTGATAACCATAATAAACAGATTCTAAAGTCATCCACGCAAGCCAACGACGCCGCCACAGCTAACTCTAATACCACTCAAGACAAGAAGACATGCAACTGCCGACAAAAGAACACATGCCCACTCGACGGAAACTGCCTACAATGATCAGTCATCTACCAAGCTACAGTCACGCGCAACGACAACAACACAACAGAAACATACATCGGACTCACGGAAAACGACTTCAAAACAAGATACCGAAACCACACCGCATCATTCCGCCACTCTAAACACAGAAACTCAACTGAACTAAGCAAGTACATCTGGACTCTCAAAGACAACAACATGGAACACTATATTTTATGGCGCATCCTGTCTTCGCATTCACCGTACAACAGCTCAAGCAAAAGATGCAACCTCTGCCTAAAGGAAAAATTTCTAATCATTTGCCGACCGAAACTTTCTACATTAAACAAACGTAATGAACTCGTGTCTTCTTGCCGCCATAGAAACAAAGCCCTTCTACGCAACAGCTGAACTGTTAAACTTCGCGCCGCATAGATTTGTTATTGTTATTATGTAAATTATTTTGTATATAAGAAGCGATGGTAAAGAATATTCTTATTGAATCCCCTGATGAGTGGGCAACCACGAAACAGGCTTGTCGGGATGAAAGCGTAGTTTATTTGTTTCTTTCCTCCATAAACATATATATATATATATATATATATATATATATATATATATATATATATATATATATACATATATATATGTACATATATATATTATATATATATATACATAATTATATATATGTAATATATATATATATATATATATATATATATATATATAATTATGTATATCATTGTATACTTAATTGTATGTTACGCTCACTGTTCATACAGTTTGAGCACTCTCTGGATTGGGTGGAGAGCCTCATAAGAGGTGTTCACTAATGACATATTGCTTCGCTCACTGCTCGCAGTTTGAGCACTCTCGTGACTCCACAATGCAATCCAACAATGTGTAACCGTACATCCTGTGCCCAAGTTCAGGAGTCGCCATAAAGCCATTATGGTAACAACCGGGAGGGCACATTGTATACATAATTGTATATATATATATATATATATATATATATATATATATATATATATATATATATATATATATATTTGTATTGGTATTTGTATTTGTATTTATATTTATCTTCATATTTATATTTATATTTATAAGGGATAATTAATAATAATTTGCGCTGGCTGTAGTTTAAATTTGTTTCTCCCCTTCTTTTGTCGATTCATTTCTGATAATTTGACTTTTTCAGGTCCATGTCGTGAACTAGCGTTCCCAAGTTTTCTTTTCTTTGCTGACAAACGTCTGTTCAACCACACAATAAAAACTCTCCAAGTCCAGGATCTGGATGAATGCGAACTGCTTTGTTACCAGGAACACAATTGTGTCAGTATTAACTTTGAAAACAAAGCAAGTGGAAAGGGAAAATACAGCTGTGAATTAAACAACTCAACACACGGAGAACACGATGGAGATTTGGTAGAAGCAAAAAAATTCTTTTACCGTGGCACTGAAGTAAGACTTTACATGTAACGTAAATAATTTCAGCCAATATTTCACTGCAGTGTGCAGGAATGGGTTTTTTATGCATGGCTATTATTCGCTCATAATGATTTGCCCAAGATATTAAAAACAATGGCGAAGGAATTCGCCCACAAAATGACCTTAGATAGTAAATACTTAAGTTACTGAAATAGAAACATCTACAAAGGACATCTGTGAATTTCCTTCATCATTTTATCAGGACGGAACAATCACGACTGGCGAATCATGTCACGTGAATCCTGGCGGGCGAATCATCGTAATGGATCTTTTTATATTTAAGGAAGACAGTATTTACTCTGCGAGCTCAGTTTATGTATGAATTTCCTTCTGAATTACGGGAATCATAGCCGTTGAATTATGTTTGAAAAACCGGGGTCTGCACACTTGATATCGAATCGAATCGAAAAAATCAAATCCCTTGAAATAATCTTGTTCATTTTAAGTCGTAAACAACACGGCTCTAACTATTCTGCTTTACATACGCGCAACACGTAAAGTTAGAATCAACCGAGCCTCCATTTTATGATGCTGAGACTGTGGTTCAGAAGCCGGGTGACATCGTTAAAAGGCGAATCCTTTCAACAATAATGCGCCAAATCTTGCTACACAGTGAATATATAACAAAAAGAATAAGGATCTTATTTTAAAGATTTAGTATGTACTAACAATTCCAACGCTCAGTTGAATGTCAATTGTCAACTTAAAGCAATTGAAATGCTTATTTATTTTTTGTTAAGTTAATGTAACGTTTTTCTTTTAAGAATGCTTGTAGCAAGTCTCCTTGTAAAAACGGCGGGACCTGTCAATCAGGATTTACAAAGAAACGATATCGGTGTTTGTGTCCTCCTGGACGATGGACGGGTCGCAATTGTACACAGGGTAAGAGAACATGATTAGTATCTGCACTATACCTCACAATCAGACCTACTGCGTAAGTGATGAGAGACTGGTTATAAAACCTCGCGAACTTCAGAGATGATAACAAAGATACCAGAATTTGTGCAAAACCGTTTGAATTAATTCCATTCACACACATTGGCTAAATACCTTGCTTCTGTTTACTCACGATACTCAGTTGAAACGTTCGAAGACTTGATTCTTTATTTCACGGAACGCACTACAACTCGAAGTAACAACGGCCGCAACCGAAAGTAGGCTATGTTCGCACTTGGTGCCCGGGCACGGTGCCCAAGTACGATTATCGTTGGGCACTAAAAATAATGTGAACACACCTTTTCTGCAAGCACCGGTTCTCAGTGTGCACGCGTTTTGCGTTAGTTCCGAGGCACTTTACCTACAAACCACTGCTTTGCGACGTACCCACAATTCCTTGGTACACTCTATTGTGAACACGTTGATATCTTGGATACCCAGTGTATGAGCATGTGTGGTGCTGTGTTTAGACACTGGGTACCCAAGATATCAACATGTTCACATTCTGAGTGTACAAGGGAATTGTGGGTACGCAAAGCAGTAGTTTGTGGGTGTAGTGCCTCGGAACTAAGGCTTTGTTCACACTTGGTGCTCGAGCACGGTTCCAGAGTACTATTATCGCTTGGCACTAATGTGAACACACCATTTTTTCAAGTACCCACGCCAGAATTCGGGCACGGTGCCCGTGCCCGAGTACAAGGTCAAGACCTTGTACTCGGGCACTAAAGTGGGTACCGGTTCCCAGTGTGCACGCGTTTTGCGTTAGTTCCGAGACACTACTCCCACAAACTACTGCTTTTCGTACCCACAATTCCTTATTACACTAAGAATGTGAACATGTTGATATCTTGGGTACCCAGTGTCTGAACGCAGCACCATTTTGTGCCGGTACCCAGGCACTAGTCCTCGGGTACCAAGTGTGAACATAGCCTAACGTAAAACGCGTGCACACTGGGAACCGGCACCTACTTTATTGCCCGAGTACAAGGTCTCGACCTTGTACTCGGGCACGGTGCCCGTGCCCGAATTCTGGCGTGGGTACTTGAAAAAAAGGTGTGTTCACATTAGTACCCAGCGATAATCGTACACGGGCACCCTGCTCGGGCACCAAGTGTGAACATAGCCTTAAATTTCGAAACTTAGGCTATGTCCACGCTTGGTGCCCGAGCATTAGTGCCTGGGCACCGGCACAAAATGGTGCTGTGTTCAGACACTGGGTACCCAAAATAATATATATAGATAGGCTGAGCCTTACAGCGTAGCACTTTGAACAAGCTTATAAACCAAGGTGAAACTAAACTAAGGTGAAAGGTCGGAAGCACAAGAATTAAGATTGACGACCGGGCTATTTTTCAATTTTAGCAATTTTCAAAAACAGTAAGGTTATTACCCGACCGTCTGCACAGTACATTTAGACCGTACAAAAGTTCACAAAAACAACTTTTTCTCTGTCTAGAATAACTATTAAGACTATTTTCCGAATAAAATACAGTTGTTGCTTGTCAAAAAATGCCCGAGAAACTGATTTGGAAATAAAAAATGCAAAAATACACAAACATATTTGCATAAGGCGACGCGAGTATAAAATCTAAGTCTTCTTTTGTTTACATAAAATCTCTTTTCAATTTATGTAATGAATGAACAAACACATAAAAATGGACAACATAATCTTCTTTCGAAAAATGTTATTGAAATCTCCATTAGTTTATGTTTAAAAGCAAAACGCGTACATTTATAGCCCATCGAGGCCGAGCCGTGTCTTCGATGAAATTCAGTGAATTAATACAACCGAATTAAGCTACACGTTTATAAACAATTCTCCAAAACTAACGAGAACACAAATAAAAGGTCAATCACAGATTGATATCAAGATAAATTCCCATCGAAAAATGTCATTTGTTTTACCTTTAAGTCCCTCGCTTGCTTGAAAATTCTTTAAATCTCCGCGTTGGTTCTGAAATCCGTAATAAAAACAAACATCTCCCGCATTGATATAAACGTATGAAGGTCCTCGAAGCAAGATTTTATCCCTTAAAGCTCTTCTTTTTCCACTAAAGCGGCTTCTGAGTATCCCTTATTTAGTATCCCTGTCTTGAGTAGCAAACCACGAAAAAATGCAGGGAAATAACGACTTTACTGCTCCACTAAACACTGCGAAAGATCCAACTTTTAAAGTGTTTATCGAGCTGACGACTGTGTAGCCGCGCGTGTGGCATCAAACGCGCATATTTTGAGACGTCATACGCGCCCGCGAATTAGCCCTGCCCAACGGACACACATGTCAAGGAGGCGCGCCCGTGAAACATTCCGCTAGCCATGACCATGAAAAATGAAGGGCATAGGTTCTATGAGTATGGTGCTGCGCAACCGGGCCTTCGGCCTGGCAAGTGCTCCGCTATCAACATGTTCACATTCTGAGTGTACCAGGAAATTGTGGGTACGCAAAGCAAGGGTTTGTTGGTAAAGTGCCTCGGAACTAACGCTAAACGCGTGCACACTCGGAACCGGTGCCCACTTAAGTGCCCGAGTACAAGGTCTCCTTGTACTCGGGCACGGGCACGTGGCCGAATTCTGGCGTGGGTATTTGAAAAAAGGTGTGTTCACATTAGTATCCAGCGATAATCATACTCTGGCACCGTGCTCGGGCAAAAAGTGTGAACATAGCCTAACATGTCCATACATAGTTATGAATAATAAATAGAACAATGAATATTTTAAATGTTCTGCACCAGCGTATGCTAATTATAAACAATAGAAGATATAATACAAGTTTACATCCACGCATTCTGGTATAGAACAGTTTCCACCACACAGTTCAAAAAACTTATTGTGACTTGCCAAACTGTCTTTAAGGCTCTCCCTCTTTGCCATCATGGGGACTTTCGTGACGGCTATGTTCACACTTGGTGCCCGAGCACTAGTGCCTGGGTACCGGCACAAAATGGTGCTGTGTTCAGACACTGGGTACCCAAGATATCAACATGTTCACATTCTGAGTGTACAAGGGAATTGTGGGTACGCAAAGCAGTGGTTTGTGGGTATAGTGCCTCGGAACTAACGTAAAACGCGTGCACACTGGGAACCGGTACCCACTTTAGTGCCCGAGTACAAGGTCTCGACCTTGTACTCGGGCACTGGCACCGTGCCCGAATTCTGGCGTGGGTACTTGAAAAAATGGTGTGTTCACATTAGTGCCCAGCGATAATCGTACTCGGGCACCGTGCTCGGGCACCAGTGTGAACATAGCCTTATACGCTCTTGTAGACTCTTATGGGCTCTTTGGGACTCTCGCTCGCTCTTGGGGACTCTTGTGAGCTCTTGGGGACTTTTATGGGCTCTTGGGGACTCTTATGGGCTCAATGTGACTCTTATGGGCTCTTCGGGACTCTTGTGTGCTCTTGGGGACTCTTATGCGCTCTTGGGTACTCTTATGCGCTCTTTAAACTCTTATGCGCTATTGAGGACTCTTGTGCGCTCTTAGAGACTCCCATACGCTTTTGGAGACTGTTATGCGCTCTTGGGGACTCTCATGCACTCTTACGTACTCTTATGATCCATTGAGGACTCGACTCTTTTGCGCTATATTTGGAGACTTCTATGCTTTTTGGGGGACACTTTTGTTATCTTGGGGACTCTCGTGCGTTCTTGGGAAATCTAATGAGCTCTCGGAGACTCTTATGTCGTCTTGCGGACTCTTGCGCGCTCTGTGGAACTCTTGTGCGCACGTTTGGACTCTAGTTTGATCTTGAAGACTCTTAAGCGCTCATAGGGTTTCTCATACACTTTTTCGTTCTGATGGACTCTTATGTAGTCTTAGGAACTCTGCGTTGTTGATGGCTCTCGTGCTTTCTTGCGTTATTGTTGTAATACGATATTACATATTCAACAAGCGTGCCGACGATTGTTATTCCCAATACGGAACATTCTTTGTTCGTATTATAATTAGCTGTAGTTCGCGCTGGAATTAGTATTCATATTGCAGTGCAACTTTGGAGTTGAAACCGTTAGGACGCGGAATAAACTTCGCTCGTCAAAAGTTGTCTTGTCAGGATATTTCCTCATGTCGAAAGCGGACAACACATGAGGAAACAGTTATAATTATGCACTCTTGGGGACTCATATGCCCCCTTCGGGACTCTTACGCGCTCTTTGGGACTCGTATGCCCTCTTGGAAACTCTTATGCGCTCCTGTGGACTCCTGTAAGTTTTTGAGGTTGCTATTACGCTCTTGGGCTCTTTCATGCGCTTTTTAGGACTGTCATAATCTGTTCATAACTATTATGTACTGTTGGGGACTTTTATGTATTCTTAGGGACTCTCGTGCTCTCTAGCGGAATCAGGCGCTTTTGGTAACTACCATGCATTCTTGAGCACTTTCATGTGCTATCGAGGACTCGTATCCACTCTTAAGGTCTCTCGTGCGCTCTTAGGGTCTCTAATGCACTCTTGGGGACTCTTATAAGCTCTAGCGGACTCCTGCGGCTTTGGGGACTCTAATGCGCTCTTATCGACCCTTACGCGTTCTTGGAGACTCTTTATCCGCTATTGTGGACTCTTTTAGGCTACCGGGGATTCTCGCGCGCTCTAAGGGACTCTTTCGCGCTCTTGCTGACTCTCGTCCGCTCTTTAACTTAAAAGTGCGCTCGCGTATTCATAACAACATAATAATTAAAACACACGCTCTTGTTTGGCTGAAACTCTCACGCTCTCTTGGGGAAATTTTAACCTTCACTTTCGTTCTGGGAGTGCGAACTCTTGTCGACTCTGGCTCCCGTTTGGCCTGGTTTTATGCTTGTAATATCTAGTCTGCGCTCAGTTGTGCTTGCGTTGTTAGTAAAGACTATGGCTTACAAAAGGGCTCACACTAAAGGAGATCGCATGGTCAGACGTCGGTTATGAGCGATCGATTCCACTGTATAGCGCATATTGCTTCATTGCAGATATCGACGAATGCGGGGAAAAAACTCACAACTGTCACCAAAACGCGACATGTAAAAACGTAAAAGGATCCTACAGCTGCAAATGTAAAGGTGGTTATTCTGGGGATGGATACAACTGTACAGGTATTCCATTTAATTTTCTGTTTATTTTTTTTTTAAGGTAGAGCGAGGCAGAAAAAGGAAAAGAAATTTTGCTGTCATTTGACTTACTTTTCACGGAAATGAGAACAAAAATGACGATATACGATATACAGTACACTCTTTTTTTTTATAAGAACGCCCAAGTTTTTACTTGAGGCAGCTGAGCTGAGACTAACTGTCGTTCTTTTTTCTGTTTTGGCGCTTTGAGCCTGAACACGTTCTTGCAATTTTCTCATAGATAGATAATTGAATAATATTTTAGCAAATCATAGTTCTGACTAACAATAAAGAAACGTGGGCCAAGTTCTAACTATTTCCAAATTGCTATAGATCTTAAGGTTTTTCGATACAGTTTTCTGGAGACCATACCAACAGTTTTCAATCGGCTTTTAAGCGGTCTTTTCCAAGTCAGATCAACGTGAAATTTTCACCACTAACTGGTTTTGAATTCAAGTTTGGCAAGATCTATTTTCTGGTAAAATCGATATTACCATGACGACGATAAACAAGAAACTTAGAAATCAGTAAAAGTGAAATTTAGCGCGTTTAAGATTTCGCATTGAAAATCCCACATAGACATCTTAAAATATGGTATAGGTCATATATATTTTGAAAGAATAAAAACATTCTGTATGTTTGAATTAAAATAAATCGCAATAACATTTCAAACCTTACTATTTGTGTACTGGTATTAAATTGATCGAGAGATTAACACTGGGTTTGTGAAATTACTTAATGATAATGTCAAAAAGTAGCTTGATGTTATGTTTGTAAACCTTCAAAGTTTTGTTTACTTTCTCTTTTGCGATCTTGAGAACTACCTTTTTTCCTAACATCGCTTCATGTGCAAGTTTTGGGTAATTTTCGATTTTAATGGCTATTGCAAAAATCTGAGAAACGGCTCGATGGATTTTTTTAAAACATTCACTGTGCATGCTTAATGATGTGCAAAATATTATCTGAAAGTTTCATTGGCATTAATTCACTGGAACGCCTTTAATTTTCACTTATGTCCAGAAATGCACGTAACTCGGACCTTGGGCATTTCATATCACACACAATTATTTGTAATTTCCATATGACTTCATGTTTGACAAAATTGCTTGTGTTTAGGCAAGAATTTGGTCTAGGGGACACTTCATGATGTCTATCATAAAGAGCATGAATCTCATTAGCGTGCATTTCTGGACATACCTCTTAATTTAAAAGATGAAGACGGCGTACGAACCGGCCGAAAAAATGAGTTACAAGTTTACTTTTTTAAGTTATTTAATGATTTCAAATCAATGCGCACTACATTCTTCGATCAATTCCGTGACTGAAACATTGCAATGTTCGCTCGTTGATGCAAATTTCTTTGTATCTGTTTTCTTTTGCGTTCAAAACTCCTGCTGTAAAAACGTTTTCAAAACGCAAAAGGGAATTTATTGCTAAAAATAATCCTACAAAGAGATTTAAGGGAATCTGGAAAGTAGCAAGGAGAGTAATAAGGTACAATCATGCTCGAATATAGATAATAATAGATGCACGGCAGCAGATCACAACGAAAGTATAAATCACGGAGATATGCAGTGCGCATTGATTTGAAATCATTATTAAGCATAATTTAAAAAGGTCTAAAAAAGTAAATTTGTAACGCCATTTTTTCGGCCGGTTCGTACGCCGTCTTCATCGGCGTTCCAGTGAATCAATGCCAATGAAACTTTCAGATAATATTTTGCACATCAGTAAGCATGCACAGTGAATGTTTAAAAAAAATCCATCGAGCCGTTTCTCAGATTTTTGCAAAAGCCATTAAAATCGAAAATTACCCAAAACTTGCACATGAAGCGATGTTAGGAAAAAAGGTAGTTCTCAAGATCGCAAAAGAGAAAGTAAACAAAACTTTCAAAGTTTACAAACATAACATCAAGCTACTTTTTGACATTATCATTAAGTAATTTCACAAAACCAGTGTTAATCTCTCGATTAATACCAGTACACAAATAGTAAGGTTTGAAATGTTATTGCGTTTTATTTTAATTCAAACATACAGTATTTTTTATTCTTGCAAAATATATATGCCATATACCATATTTTAAGATACCTATGTGGGATTTTTAATGCGAAATCTTAAACGCGCTAAATTTCACTTTTACTGATTTCTAAGTTTCTTGTTTATCGTCGTCATGGTAATATCAATTTTACCAGAAAATAGATCTTGCCAAACTTGAATTCAAAACCAGTTAGTGGTGGAAAATTTCACTTTGATCTGACTTGGAGAAGGCTGCTTAAAAGCCGATTGAAAAATGTTGGTATGGTCTCCAGAAAACTGTATCGAGCCATCTTAAGCAATCACTACCTTCCAAGAGATTTTTCTTAACCCTCGGACGTACACGCAAACTTATACCCCCACCGTGGTACAGGGGGGGGGTGTTGCAACCCCCCACCACCGCCCTTGGGTTTTTGCGATGTTGCAATATTTCGGAAATATTTTACGTGTAATTGATAGCCCGCGTTGTGCTCTACAAGATAAGGTAATATTGTGGGTTGAGGCGCTGCTGGGGTCCGTGACGTCATCCAAAATGGCCGCCAAGATGGCCGCCATCTTTGATTTTACTAAAAATTCAAAATTTTTGGAAACATGCGGAAATTACAAATATTGCTTTGCAAAATAACATATAATTAAACATTTTGATGCTTTTGGTAGCACTTTATATGTTTTTCACTGAAAAAAGGTAAAAAAACACGCTTTTTTCAAAAATGGCTTGACCACATGTTAGTTATGACGTCATGTCTCGTTACCATATGACCGGTTGTCACCAAACTTTACCAAAATGTGTCTTAAGGATAAATAAACAGCTACTGTAAACGGCACGTGCTAATCTAATGGTAGAAAAACCTTAAGGGGGAAGGGGGGAGTGGCAACCACCGCCCCGTCCCCTGTACGATCGAGGGTTTACCTTTGCAAAACATGATAATTAAAATTCACTAATAAAAATGGGGATCATCGAGCTCGTTTTTTTAGTTATAAGTACTTACAGCTAAAATTGAGGGACTCTTTAACAGGTTATACTGTTACAATGGTAACCTGTTAAGTCATAACAATAACGATAACTTGTTCAACAGCGACTGGGCATTTGTTTGATACCATTATTGTAGCATCATCTCATAAAGAATCAAGGTATAAGTCTCAAAGTGGTTTCTGTTGTACTACTGTACTACAATTTACGTGTGGTGTTTCATCTACGCATGTCCTTCAGATATAGACAACTGTACCGCTGGCAGTCACAACTGCTCCACGAATGCCTCGTGCAACAATACCGCTGGCTCATTTAAGTGCATTTGCAAGGCGGGGGAGTTTGAAGCGCTTCATGGTTTTGACTTTTGAATCGTGCATTGCTTTGTAAGTGATTAGGTTTGAAATGTTATTGCGATTTATTTGAATATATACCTGGATGTTCGAAATGGTGGCCAACGAAAATTACAGCAATTTCACTACAACTAGCCCAAACAAGGGTTTTTATGACCCCAATTTAGCCCGAAAATCACAGGGTCTTTTTTTCTCTCTCGCCCATGCTCCCTTTCTCTTCTTCTCTCTCTTCTCTGTGATTTTCCGGCTGATTAGGGTCATAAAAACCCTTGTTTGGGCTATTTGTAGTGAAATTGCTGTAATTTTCGTTGACAACCTTTTCAAAAATTCAGCTATGTATTTCAAGCAAACGCTGTGGAGTGTTCCAGAAAGCGCTGAGTTTTGACACGTTTCCCGATCATTGTCGGCGCGCCATTCTATCGAGATAATTATTTGAAGCAAACGCGGTGGGGTGTTCCAGAAAGTGCTGTGTTTGGCCGAAATGACGTTTTGTCGCCATTCTATCGAGATATATACCTGGATTTTTGAAAACGTTGTCAACGAAAATTGCAGCAATTTCACTACAACTAGCCCAAACAAGGTTTTTATGACCCCAATCAGCCCGAAAATCACAGTTTTTTTTTCTCGCCCAAGCTCCCTTTCCCTTCTTTCCTCTCTTCTCTGTGATTTTCGGCTGATTGGGGTCATAAAAACCCTTTTGGGGGCTAGTTGCAGTGAAATTGCTGTAGTTCGTTGACCACCTTTTGAAAAATTCAGCTATATATATGCCATATACCATATTTTAATATATCTATGTGGGATTTTCAACGCGAAATCTTAAACGCGCAAAATTTCACCCTTACTGACTTCGAAGTTTCTTGTTTATCGTCGTCATCATGGTAATATCGATTTTACCAGAATATATATTTAGCAAAACTTCAATTCAAAACCAGTTAATGAAGAAAATTTCACGTTGATCTGACTTGGAGAAGATCGCTTTAAAGCCGATTGAAAACTGTAGGTATGGTCTCCAGAAAACTGTATCGAAACACCGTAAGCTGATTGTAAACTAAATTTAACTGACGAAAGAGCATTCTTCTCACTGTAAAACTCCAGTTTTAAGTACATTTTCACTGTTTGAAGAACTGGTAGCGCCAACAGTTTGACAAAACTCGCCTTGTTGCGTTACATTACGTCATTCTCATTGTCTGTGCTCTTATTTACCAGAGAAACGAGCCAATCAGCGCGCGGGAATTCACATATTTGTTGTAAAATATATCATAAACTTGCGCTTTTCCGAAATTCTGTATTGATAGTTTTAAAACGCGCAGATGTCTCCACGAACTCAAACGATTAATCTACTCAGTAACGCTTGGCACTTCTGACGTGCCGTGCACTGCAGCTGACTTACCGTGCTTTGCTCATGTACTGTGCACTGCTGACGTACCGTGCATTGCTGACGTACCGGCATTGCTGATGTACCGTGCATTGCTGATGTACCGCGCACTGCTGACTTACCGTGCACTGCTGATGTACCGTGCACTGCTGACGTATCGTGCACTTCTGACGTACCGTGCATTGTTGAGGTACCGTGCATTGCTGATGTACCACACACTGCTGACGTACCGTGAGTTTGGTGACGTACCGTGATATTGCTGACGTACTGTCCATTATACTAAATTACTATTTACAACTTAATTGTATAAAACAGAAGCAGTCGTTTGGAGATAAAATGCAGGATTACAAGGATACAAGCGGGTTTATACAGTTCATCAAATTTGATTTCGTGACAGGCGGTCAAGAAATCAAAATTGCCATTCTTGTGGAATTCCGACGTCATCAACCGAGCCATGTGTCCCTTTAACTATTTGAGAAAAGACGACTTTCGTGCTGAATTAACAATTTATTCAGAGTTGGAAAATTGTGTAATACGGTTGGGCATTTTTAGTCTTAAAGTTATATTTTTCTCACTTAAATGCTTGTAAAATATAAAAAAAAAATTGATCAACCGTATCAGGTGACTGATAGCAATCTCGTACCCAGAGTTGGTCAGTGGTTGGTCCCTGTGGACTCGGCACGAGATTGGATTGATAGATATATGAAAGTGAATGTTGTTTAAGTTTCCAACGTATTCTTTAAAATACGAAAGTATTGAATTGAGCGTGGGTCTGCCCAAGTCTTTGTGCTTCTATTGTATAAAGTAAAGGATATATAAGCAATTTAAAGCACTTTTCCGAAGTCATGTGACTTATAACATCTTCAGCTGTGACTGACAGGTGTTATTAATGATATGTGTCATAGGACATGCTTGTTTCTTTTTTATCTCGTTTAGACGATATTTTTAGGTCAGTGCGGTGACACACGGACGGACGAATGTAGCACGACACAACACGAACATTATTTTTAAAGTTGATGATGTATAGTGTGTGTATTGGACAACGCTACAACCTTTCAACTCAGTAATACCGCAATGGAAAACATAAAAATATTTTGACCAGTAAGGTCTCACAATTTGGCTCAAAGGTGTTGCTTGTTTTGACAAGAGGGTAAATGTGTCCAAGTTTCTTTGTTTATATTTCAAGATAAGAGTTGTTACATTTTGCGTTGTTACAACTCGTGTTAAAGCCGTTGTTACATTTTGCGTTAAAAATGTTGTTACATTTCGCGATAAAAGTTGTTACATTTCTGGTTAGAGTCACATTTTGTGTCAAAATTTGTTACATTTCGCGTTAATGTTACATTTTGCGTCAGTTGTTACAATTTGCGGCGTAACAGAGAACACCTATCTCGTTTAAGGTCGCTGTCCAAGGTGGAGTGCCACGACTGCAAGAAAAGCGTTTTCCTGTAGTTGGTAACACTGCTCTCGATAATCTGAGCGTCTCTTGCCTCAGCTTGTTGTTTGATTGGTGATCCACCTGCCCGTGCGGCCCGCTTGTTTTCCCTAATGTATGTAACCGAGGAATTGTTTTACTTCATTTTGCAGACAATTCCTCCTATGAATCCAGTTAGCCGTTGGTCGGTCCTTGGGTTTTTGAATATGTGGCCCAATGTTTTTATTGGCTTGACAGCTGTACAAATGTGAATTTTTGGAGGACACGATCCACTCGCTTTGCTCTCTTAAACAGAATGTCAGGATACCTATTCGCTCTTATATCAGTCATCATCATGTTCATTGGTTCTTAGCTCGGGGTGGGAGGGATACCAGACTGCCTCTGTTAAGAACATTTTGACCACAGCTTATTTGTGAAGCCACCGACAATTTAGTAAAAGCAAACAGATCGGTTTATAAAATCTTTTTAAAAATGTCTATTACCGATCGCAGTACTGGTTGATATTTCAAAAAAAAAGTTGTTACATTATACATTACTACACTACACTACATAATACACAATACTCCGTAATATCTCAGCTAACTCATATAATAAAAAAACATACCGTCTTACTAATATACTTAACCTATATTGTGTTACAAATCATCACCTTCTTCCTAAAGCTATAATAGTTATGTTGACATATTTTCCATTTGTTATAATGAATCGATTCTTTCTTATTCTTTTTTGCTATTATAAGTTCTAGTTTTCTAGTTTCAACTACATTGGCTTTCAGCAAAGAACAGGTTGGTTTAATGTTTTTTACCCGACAGTAACATATCACTTGTTTGAGCAGAGTAAATTGATTTTGAGTTCATACGTTTTAAATCTGGAAAATTATTATCTTGATTAGCTTCACTTTCCTTATTAAGAAGCTCTTTCCAGTTTGGTGGTATTGAACTAAGAATACCAAGCAAAAGGAGATAATCAGACACAGAAACCTTTCCAGCTTTGAAAAAATTCCAATTATTTAACTTGGAGTCATTCGAAATGATATCGCCTAATTTAACAAAACCTGCATCTATAAGCTTCTCCTTATACATGGGTTGTTTATCTATCGAAAGGTACTGATTGTTCCAAATGACTTCATTCAAAACATCACGTTTTGTTGCTGGAGTATGAACATTAAAGCTAAACCATGATTGAAGACATTCTTTATAGTAAAACGGCAGTTTGTCTGGTAAATAAGAAGAGCTAAACTTGCATTGTAATAAGAAAGAAGACGCAAAGTTCTTTAGATAATGTGATAGAAAGACTTTCCAAGGACTAGTATAGTCATCTAAATACTTCTTCAGTCATGTAATTCTTTGTGCTGTAATTAATGATTCAGTGTGTGGTATTTTTAGTCCACCCTTTTCATAATCGCTGATTAAAGATAATCTTTTCACATTGTCTTTCCCTTTCCACACAAAATTAAAAATTAATGAATTGATTTGCTTTACTATATTATATGTCCTTATTAACACAGATTGGCGAAGCTCGATACATAAATTTAGACATAACAAAGGTTTTCACAATTTGAATTTTGTCTATAATTGTCAGGTTTCTCCACCGCCAACCATTTAAAGTTTTTTTTAATCGATTTTAAAATTAGATCAAAGTTCAATTCGTCACTTTTGTGCCGATCATACGTGAAATAGACTCCTAATATTTTAATTGGCTCATTAATTTTCATAATATCCAACGTTTCGTGTCGATAATGAGAGCTGCCTAACCAGTAGGCTTCTTTTTTTCCTTATTGAGTTTAAGTCCAGAACATTTTCCATATGTATCTAATAAAACGATAAGTGTTCATAGGATCTTTATCACGTAGAAAATTAGTTAAGTCATCTGCGAAAGCTATGCATTTAAACTCCTGATCCTCTACCATTATACCCCTGATATTTTCGTTTTGTTTGATCGCTGTGAGAAGGGTTTCTAAAACAAGTATGAACAGAAATGGCGATAGGGGGTCTCCCTGTCTTACCCCTCTCTCGACTGGAAAGAGAGCTGTCGCTACTCCGTTATTCATAATACAACTTGATATGTTTTTGGAAAAGATGCGCACCCACCGAATAAAGGAATCTCCAAAATTAAATTTTTCTAGAGTCTTAATAAGAAATTTCCAACTCAGTGAGTCAAAGGCTTTCTCAAAATCGATAGTCACCAAGAGACCTGGAAGGCTGTTTATTTTTGTATAATCCAAAATATCACCTATAGTACGAACCGCATCGAAAGTATTCCGTCCCTTGCGCATGCGCACTGGTCAGAACTAATTCCTCGCGAAACGAGGGCCGAAGGCCCGAGCGTAGCGAGGTTAATAAATTTGGCGGCCGAAGGCCGCTCGGGTGCTCGGGTCTCGGGAGCTGAGCCGTGCGCAATCGAGCGAAAAGTTTATATATATATATATATATATACTGAAGATGTCGTGCAGTTGCCTAGCAACAAAAATCGTGACCGCTGACAATGGCGCGCTCTCATGTTTATTCATGGCGGCGGCCGGGGGTTGGAAGCCCATCCCATAATGTCTCATCACGTGACCTCGCATTTGCCAGTGATCGCCGAGGCAAGCAGTGGCTGTCAAGACACCCTTTTCAAGGCCTCTTGTCTGTCGGTCTTCTTTTGTCAGGATTTGCAATGTTAAGAAAACTTCTCTTGCAACGAACAGATACATGCTTTCGAAAATTTGTTTGAAGGATGACACGACAAACGAAATTTGCGCGCGCTTGAACGCGTAAGCATCCAATTGCTTGTCCACGCATATGACGACACTCTTGCACTGTGTTAACCAAATAAGTGCTCTAAAAAACTGAAAACCTTTGGGAAAAAAGTTCTTCTCTTAATAGCTATTTGTTTTATCCACGGTTTTAGCTAGACACAGTAGTTCTGATGTCAACGACAGGAAAAACTGTAACTGACGCGTACAGCTAGCTTGTACGCGCGATATAGCGCGCGATATAGCGCGCGCATATATTTAATTTTGCTACGTGTTTTGTACTGATTTGAGCTTTCAGCACTTACGCATTTGCCAAGATTTTTTCCGCTATAACCTTTGTTCAAGACCGCTTTTGGAAATACAATGTAACCCTTTTTATACTCATTTACTTGAACTTACTTCGGTCTAAATTCGTTTTATTCCTCAAAGAATTTTCATATTCAACTCTGCAAACGTGCGCGAATTTGCTAAATCAGCTCGCCGTCAATTCAAAGCATTGACTGAAAGTACCCACACTTTAATGGTTTTATTCAGCTTGAAAAACCTGGAGGGATCTGGAGGGATCTGATGTTTTAAGTCGTTATGATATTAAGGAATACGTTATTAATGTTAAAATGCTTGTGATGCTTCGATTAAGAAGGAGGTACAACTGCACTTTCCTGGTATTTTCGGGGATGATCGCCATTTTCCTGCGAGCGGAAAATGATATTTTCTAAGGATGAGAAACGAGGATTAAACTTAGAAATATAAATGAAATTCTTGCATTTTAGTTCTTTTCTGTTACCAACGAACTATATTCTCTGATTCCCAAGTCTCCCATAATGAAAACCATAAAATGAGACTACCGGCAAAATCACCGAAATATGAGATTTTACAAAAAAGTTTGTTTATTCGCTTCAAATGTCGCCGGTAACACGTTACGTTGCATCATGGGATAGGCTTCCAACCCCACCTGCTCTCGGTGAAACACGACCAATTTCTGATGCAAATGAGAAAGAACAGCAAATACAACAACGCTGGATTGAACAGGTGGCTTGAAATCCTTTCTCGAGAAGATTAACCACTGAAACTCCGCTGGAGCGAGAACGGCGACTTGAAATTCAACGCGATTGAGCAACGAAGAAACAACGACAGCATCGATTACTAAGACTTCGAACAGCCTGACCAAATGCCTCCATTAGAATTCTGAATTCTGTTTATAGACGCAACGAGAGCAAACACTGATTACAGTAAAGGCTCAAAGAAGAAGAACGATTAAGCTAGAAATCTAGCTCAAATCACCGCACTTTAATCCGCTCTTTAATGCTCTTCAATTGAAACAACCTACATTTAAAGGCAAGCAATCTTAAGCTTATATACAACCCTCCATAAATTATTCTTTAATCTACCTTTTTCAAAAAAAAAAAAGATTTCAAGTAGCTGAACAACTGACACGCAGATCATAAGAGGATATTTTTCAATATAAAAAAATAGTACTCAAACATCGGAAACTATTGTCTTAGTAGCTCTTAGTACATGCTGTAAATTGATCATTATTGATTTTCTCGCATACATTGCTTATGATATTTGCAAAGAATATTTTGCTTCATCTTGAATATTCATGTTTAACTTTTGTAATCAATTTCGTAATTCTCATGACCTGTTTCCTATTAACTCCTGCAATCTCAACCATTCAAGCGAATAGTGAATTGAATTAGCAATTATTTGATACACAGTACATAGAACAACAGCTACAGAAGTATGTAAAGGGAACAGGTTAATTTTGGGAGATAGCACTCACAAAAAGGCCCACATCGCTAAAATTTTGCAGCGCATCTTCCCCCGAGCTTCGCGAGGTTCTGCGAGACACGTATTTCTAGTTATATCTGGGAGAACTTTTTCAAGCCTCAAAGCTATAGCTTTAGATGGATTCTAATTTTTCAATACGAGTTTACAAATAATATATAATATGTTTTAATACTTCGTCGTTGTCGTCACTGTGACAGAGAGTACTCGATACATGAAGTAGAGCAGGAATATGTTTCTTTTACACGAAGAGATGTTACAAAACAGTAACTCGAGTTTCACGCTCGGTGGCGATCATCAGACTGAATAGAAATGTTTTTGAAATGCGTTAAAGCAGCTCGCGCGCGCCTATCAAATGCCGTATGCAAACATACCGTTAAGAATTTGAATTTAAGTTCGAATTAAAGGTTCGAATTATACCCTATAAAAGTTCTAACAATCGGAGCAATTCGCCAACCAGTTCGATCTGACCTTTTTATTCAGTCTGATGATAGCCACCGAACGTGAAACTCGAGGTATTGTTTTGTAACATCTTATAGTGTAAAAAACATAATAAATTATGTATTTTACGTATGTGGTGTGACGCAGATTATAAATCTAAAACTTTTCCTTTTCCCGCTAGAATGTGGAACAGTATTTGATTTTGAAAAGGGTTTATCAGGATGGACATTAAACGGTACTGCATTCAACAATCAGCCAACATACGGGGATAACCCAACAGCGAGAGAAAGAGAACCGTCCAACCACACAGGGGACTACTGGATAGGGGGCTTTGAGAATCGACCCAGTCCCTCTCAACCTGCTGGCAAAATACAAGGAGATGATCCTCAAGGCTCAATGACGTCACCCCGTTTTGTGATTGCTGGAAATCTCCTGAAGTTCTTGATTGGAGGCGGTTGTGATAAACAAGTTGTTCGCGCTGAGCTAATTGTTGAAGGAAGAGTGACTTTAAATGAGACTGGGAATTGTTTTGAAACTATGAAAAAGAAAAGCTGGAATGTGTCGGCGTACACTGGTAAACGGGCTCAGTTGCGTTTGATTGACAGTTCCTCGAAAAGTTGGGGCCACATTAATTTTGATCACTTTGAAGCAATTTGTGACTGAACAATTTTTGTTCGTACTATCTCCGTTAAGGCCCGTTTACACATACGATTTTTGATGCCATTTTTGTCGCGCTCTCTAATGCAACTTTTGTGTAACCTTTAGGCCTTTAGGCTACATGACCCTTGACACTTTATACATCACAGGTTTTTCTTTTCTTTCTAGTAATTATTCCGAATTAATCCTCGGACGAACACGCAAACAAATACTTTCGAAATATTGTAACACCGCAAAAATCCAAGGTTAGAGTATAACCCTTATACCCTAACCTTGTTTTTTGCGGTGTGACAATATTTCGAAAATATTTTACCTCTAATAGATAGCCTGTAATGTACTCTATATGATAATGTAAATATTGTGTTTTATGCCGCTGCTGAGGATCCGCGACGTCATCTAAAATCGTTTTAATTCGTCATTGAACTTTTACAAATGTTAGCGAAACTTCAACATTTAAAAACAACATTTACCGTGCTGTAGCGCTTGAAGTCCGCAGATCGTTTTTAATTTTTCACTGGTCAGCGGGAATTACCAATAAAAGTTTACAGATGATAGATGGAACGAAGGAGTGAAAATGTGCATATTTCTGCACAATTGCTATTAATACGTATTAATACCTATTAATACCTATTAATATCTATTAATACCTATTAATAACTATTAATACTTATTAATATCTATTAATACCTATTAATACCTATTAATACCTATTCACGAGTTGCTTTACGTATTTACGAGTTAAAAAATTGCAGACACTTCAAATTATACTTATTGCATTGGTGAAAGGAAGCCTTGAACTGGTTCCATGGGGAACAGGGACCCTTCCTCTTCCCAAGCGTCGCTTTTCTCCCTATTTCACACAAAAAAGCCTATTTACAGGCCATACACAACATCAGACGAGATGGAATAATCAGCGATTTATATATTCGGACGGTGGAAATAGGACGGGAACACAATACCAGACTCTGAAAAATAAAGGTTAATAGAAATATTTCTCTGACTGTTAACTGCAACATTTAGACGGCGTCGCGGTGTCAAATTTGTTTAATTAGATAGGACAGGGTCAATGTTAAAAAAAGACGAGTTGTCTCGGAATTGGTGTCTTTACGGCTAAAGTCATGAACATTTGATTAAGAGATCATTTACAATGCGAATTCTGCTGATTCTTACTTTAAACTGGCAAAACAAAAGGGGTGTCAGTAAAACGCGGGGTCGGGGCCGAGGACGGGGTGGGATTAGGTTTAGGATTAGGTATTGGATTAGGCATAGTGTTAGGATTAGGTAAAGGGATTATAGTTAATCCCATACCTAATCCTAGACCTAATCCCACCCCGATCCCGGCCCCGACCCCGCGTTTTACTAACACCCAAACAAAAGAGCCAGAAAAGAGGCTGTTGAAAACAATATGATGAGTTAAACAAAATACCAGGAAATATTAAATAAATGAAGGTAACGTACAGAGATACTCATCGTTGAATGTAATACCGTTTCTTATAGCAAATGTAGATCTGTAAACCGCTCCGTAGTATTACAGTTGGGGCTAGGCAGAGGTAGAGTCTATGTGATAATCATTTGATTGAGCAACTAACTAGTACACAGTGATAAATGAAGAGATAAAGGGTATAGTATTTGCCTTCCCACCGACCCACTCCATTGTCAGGTTAGCGTGCGAGCAAGCTCTCGGGCTCTGGCACGGTTGTCGGGGGGAGGGGGAGGGGGGGGGGGGCAGAGGGGGAGGGGAGAGGAAGGAAAATGCTCGCAGGCTATGCTATGGTCAGGTGCATGTTATGATATTTTTTTCGTGATGAAAGCACTTTTGTTATCTCTCTATTACGAAATTTTTATGCGAAATTGTCCTTGAGGGTACGAAACAAAAATTACGCTGTTTTCAGCTTAGGATGCTTAAAGTTATAGTTATATCTATGTCCCTTTTATTATGTATATTAATTTTTTGTTGGTATGCGTTCTTACGGTCCTCTTATTATTTCTAATCTTGATTTAATTCATGTAAATTAGCGTTACGTAATTTCGATGCTGTGTACGTATGTGCTGGTCCCAAGCGAATGCTCAAGATTCTGTTTCTGTGCAAAGTGACACCGAATTGCACAACTGCGGCGGCCACACTGTGGTTTAAAGGTACCCTGCAGTCTCTTCTGCGCATGGCCCTCGCCCAATGTTTTGTGAGGCTCACACGATAGAATGTTAGTTAACCTTCCACTTCACTGCAGAAAAGATCCGTTGCATGTGCTGCTTGTGATGTTATCTTTAACTGCCCGATCTTTAGTTGCCTCGGCACCGTTTCTTTTTCAACTCATCGACATTAGAATAGAAATTTACTTTCGCAAGCTTTCCGATCCGTAATGGCGGACATTCAGCTTCTGATAAAACTTGACATTTGCGTCATGTGAGTAGTCGCAAAGTGTAACGTATCGTTACAATCAAAACAAAAAAAAAATGTAAACTCCAAGCATGCGCACAAGGGACTGCATGTCTCTAACGTAAAGGGGCTTTTATATTTACATACATACTTTATTTGTAGCAGGCCATTAAAATTAAAGGCATCTTATGAAGCTGATGCTACAACTAACTTAATACAATAATAAAGAAATATATAAATAAAACTTAGATGAAAATATTTACAGCTAAAATAATAGAATGCTATTATATTTACAGGTAAAGTTTTGATAACAAACGTGATTTTCTAGATCTTTGTAATTATTTACACAGTATTCCTTTAATAAAAGAGATTTGCTGTAAGCGGCTTTGTTACTGCAAGCTTTGAGTTTTCTTTTCAATTTATCAATATTACTACACTCCCGTGTTGCATTACGGCTACGCTGATTTCCCTTTCGTAAACGGTCGATGCCATTTTTAACGGTCGATGCTACATTAGCATTCATTAGTAACCAAGCCTTTTGAGCCGTTACAATATTTTCCTTCAGTATAGCCCTGGCCCTGAGGAAGACTAGTACAATTAGTCGAAATATTGGCCATTAATAAATCTGCCCTTTGCCGTAGTGCCAGCCTTGCATTCAGTTTTGTATTTTCCTTTTGTAATGGTCGATGCTATTTCTCTCTAGTTTACGCCTGGATTGGGACGAAAGTAGGCTATCATTATTAGATAAAATTGGGCCTAGGCGCAGTTATTAGATCTAAGCTAGATTCACGGTTAGGTAAGATTTAGGGTTAGGGTGACCCGTTATTGATATATATTAAGAAAGCCCCTTTCATAATTAAATTTTTGTTAAGTTTGCCGGATCAACTCAGGTCTAGTGGTAAAGGAGAGATGTTAGCATGCAGAGGTTCCGGGTTCCATTCTAGGTAATTAATTGCATTTTTCTTTTTCTGATAAAAAAAATTAATTCTTAAATTGGTGAAAATTTAAAATGACATCGATCGTTTACGAAAGGGACAATTGCTACGGCTACTGACAATTTTAGATAACAGGACCTCTGAATAAGAGACCGAGCGTTCCTAAGTCCAAGTTCTTTCTCGGCATCACCAACAATTTTCCTTTCCGTCTTGATTCCAAGATGCTGCGTCATTTATTTTCAACATTAATTCAACAATCCAAAAGCCATAGTCACATCCGATGGAAAATATTCTTTGTTAATGCAAGCGTGAATTTGCTGAAGATACCGTACAAATTTTAAATCAAAGGCTCGGGGGGAGGGGGGACTCCCACATGAAAGGGGCGGGGATACTTGTCGGAAATTTTGAATTAAACCCCTGAAGGAGACCACTCTGGGCGTGGCTCAAGCTTTTTTTGACCCCTATGCCATGCTGATGAGTCCTAACTAGGACGAAACAGTTGTCCATGGCTGCCACTGCCCGGGTGATGTGGCTGTGCGCATGCATAAGGTACTGGCCAGGCCGCGGGGTAGGTTTTCGAGTGTGTCACTTTCTTTTTTCGTATTTTTACCTAAAAGAGACCATTTTAAAACACAGACACATATATATAATATTAATATTTCTTCGCGCGCAACCCTAAACGAGACCTTGACGGCTAAATTTAATGACGTTTTGCCCAGAATAGCCTAAGTGAGACCAAAATCCGAAATTTACACACCTAAGCGAGACGACGACCATTTGTGACGTCATCCCTTTCTATGACAAAAGATGTCTTTTATAACTTACTCATGCAGATGGAAGAAATCTTTCAATAAGTGCCCAAATGAGAGAGATTTCGTTAATTGGGCCAGAGTTACATGCGAAAAACCTATCAGATCCTTACCACTTCTTGTTAAAAATTTTACCCTTCTTCAGCGTTTTCCTGGAAGCTTTTCAAGTACATAAATAAAGTCTGATGAAAGGCTAACAAAAGAACGGGGAGTAAAACGAAGAAAAAGAACGGTTAAGCAAATTAAATTTCGCTTTTTGCACATGCCCATGCACAATCAAAAATCGATATACTTGCCCTAGAAGAAAAAAAAGGAAGTTTAGTTTTCATGTTACAAACAACGTTTTAGACAGTTTGCTTGCAATTTGCCTCCACGGTGATCAGAAAGGGGCATTAGTGGCTTCAAATTGCCGCTTTTTGCTAAATCTCTAGGAGTCAATGGCAATGGGTTAATTCAACATGCATTTCCTTTAACTAGCGAACAGGTAGAGTCAGTTACTTCATGATCCACGATAGATGTGATGAAAAGGTGAAGCCCTCCATCTCCATGTGCACATACTTTTCATTTCCGGTAAACCGAAACTGAAAGAGACTTGTGTTCAGTTTTTTGGGGAACACCATCGAATGTAAGTAATAACCGTACGATTATTTATAATAACGATAAACATCACTATTTATACAAGACACAGGCTTAAAGCAAAGGGAACATAAGCTAGTGTTTGCGTGACAATGCTGTCAGTGCTATACTGTTTCAGTATTGAACAAACCATTCAGAAGATCCAAGCCCTTTGATAACTGCTAAATTTTGTAGAACCTCAGACCCAAATCTGGAAAAGTTGAATACATTTGCCCAAATATAATCGACTGTTTGTTTTTTATTACACTTCTGTCTCAATCTCTTCTCCTTGCCGTAAGGATCAGTTTGCCGTTTTTACCTATACTGATTAAATAAAACCTATATAATATTTCTAATAACAGTAATAAATAAACTAGAAATACGTGTCTCGCAGAACCTCGCGAAGCTCGGGGGAAGATGCGCTGCAAAATTTTAGCGATGTGGGCCTTTTTGTGAGTGCTATCTCCCAAAATTAACCTGTTCCCTTTACATACTTCTGTAGCTGTTGTTCTATGTACTGTGTATCAAATAATTGCTAATTCAATTCACTATTCGCTTGAATGGTTGAGATTGCAGGAGTTAATAGGAAACAGGTCATGAGAATTACGAAATTGATTACAAAAGTTAAACATGAATATTCAAGATGAAGCAAAATATTCTTTGCAAATATCATAAGCAATGTATGCGAGAAAATCAATAATGATCAATTTACAGCATGTACTAAGAGCTACTAAGACAATAGTTTCCGGTGTTTGAGTACTATTTTTTTATATTGAAAAATATCCTCTTATGATCTGCGTGTCAGTTGTTCAGCTACTTGAAATCTTTTTTTTTTTTGAAAAAGGTAGATTAAAGAATAATTTATGGAGGGTTGTATATAAGCTTAAGATTGCTTGCCTTTAAATGTAGGTTGTTTCAATTGAAGAGCATTAAAGAGCGGATTAAAGTGCGGTGATTTGAGCTAGATTTCTAGCTTAATCGTTCTTCTTCTTTGAGCCTTTACTGTAATCAGTGTTTGCTCTCGTTGCGTCTATAAACAGAATTCAGAATTCTAATGGAGGCATTTGGTCAGGCTGTTCGAAGTCTTAGTAATCGATGCTGTCGTTGTTTCTTCGTTGCTCAATCGCGTTGAATTTCAAGTCGCCGTTCTCGCTCCAGCGGAGTTTCAGTGGTTAATCTTCTCGAGAAAGGATTTCAAGCCACCTGTTCAATCCAGCGTTGTTGTATTTGCTGTTCTTTCTCATTTGCATCAGAAATTGGTCGTGTTTCACCGAGAGCAGGTGGGGTTGGAAGCCTATCCCATGATGCAACGTAACGTGTTACCGGCGACATTTGAAGCGAATAAACAAACTTTTTTGTAAAATCTCATATTTCGGTGATTTTGCCGGTAGTCTCATTTTATGGTTTTCATTATGGGAGACTTGGGAATCAGAGAATATAGTTCGTTGGTAACAGAAAAGAACTAAAATGCAAGAATTTCATTTATATTTCTAAGTTTAATCCTCGTTTCTCATCCTTAGAAAATATCATTTTCCGCTCGCAGGAAAATGGCGATCATCCCCGAAAATACCAGGAAAGTGCAGTTGTACCTCCTTCTTAATCGAAGCATCACAAGCATTTTAACATTAATAACGTATTCCTTAATATCATAACGACTTAAAACATCAGATCCCTCCAGATCCCTCCAGGTTTTTCAAGCTGAATAAAACCATTAAAGTGTGGGTACTTTCAGTCAATGCTTTGAATTGACGGCGAGCTGATTTAGCAAATTCGCGCACGTTTGCAGAGTTGAATATGAAAATTCTTTGAGGAATAAAACGAATTTAGACCGAAGTAAGTTCAAGTAAATGAGTATAAAAAGGGTTACATTGTATTTCCAAAAGCGGTCTTGAACAAAGGTTATAGCGGAAAAAATCTTGGCAAATGCGTAAGTGCTGAAAGCTCAAATCAGTACAAAACACGTAGCAAAATTAAATATATGCGCGCGCTATATCGCGCGCTATATCGCGCGTACAAGCTAGCTGTACGCGTCAGTTACAGTTTTTCCTGTCGTTGACATCAGAACTACTGTGTCTAGCTAAAACCGTGGATAAAACAAATAGCTATTAAGAGAAGAACTTTTTTCCCAAAGGTTTTCAGTTTTTTAGAGCACTTATTTGGTTAACACAGTGCAAGAGTGTCGTCATATGCGTGGACAAGCAATTGGATGCTTACGCGTTCAAGCGCGCGCAAATTTCGTTTGTCGTGTCATCCTTCAAACAAATTTTCGAAAGCATGTATCTGTTCGTTGCAAGAGAAGTTTTCTTAACATTGCAAATCCTGACAAAAGAAGACCGACAGACAAGAGGCCTTGAAAAGGGTGTCTTGACAGCCACTGCTTGCCTCGGCGATCACTGGCAAATGCGAGGTCACGTGATGAGACATTATGGGATAGGCTTCCAACCCCCGGCCGCCGCCATGAATAAACATGAGAGCGCGCCATTGTCAGCGGTCACGATTTTTGTTGCTAGGCAACTGCACGACATCTTCAGTATATATATATATATATAAACTTTTCGCTCGATTGCGCACGGCTCAGCTCCCGAGACCCGAGCACCCGAGCGGCCTTCGGCCGCCAAATTTATTAACCTCGCTACGCTCGGGCCTTCGGCCCTCGCTTCGCGAGGAATAAATAAATAGAATAAATTTAAATAAAACCTATGTAATGTTTCTCATAACTCAAAAATAAAATTTCTGAAATAAGAATGTTTTTAGGGCGGATTTAAAAGACGAAACAGAGTCTGCATTTTTAAGAGAATCGGGAGGAGTATTCTAAGCCAGAACGCAGTTGGCTAAGGAAAACGTGCGTTCACCGTATGTCACAGAGTTCACTGTGGGAATAGTAAAAAGTGATTTGGAGGACGAACGTAGACTTCGTGGTGGATGATATTCTTGTAGCAGGGACGACAAATAGGCCGAAGAAATTCCATAAAGAATCCAGGAAGTAATGAAAGGAACAAAGAAAATGCATCAAATGATAATCTTTTTTGTTTGTTTTTTGTTGGTGGTTCCTTACGGGAGGCTTGAATGTCCTTCTCAAGTTATTTTTTTTCATTTTTTTAAGTGCCGACACCAGCAAAATGGGTCAACCCGGCTGTGGGTATTAAAATCCTGCTTCTCACCACTTCCCAAGGCAGAGTCCGCTGGCTAGCGCCTATCATCTTTAAAAGTTCTTGCAAACTCAGTGTCCGCTATTTTCCATTCGACGAGCAGTTTTGCAGGCTCAAGTTGCATTCTGGACTTACAGCAACAACACGTTGCTTTTGGTGCCAGAAGAAACTGAAACCCTGCAGAACTACACTGGTAAACTTGCACATAGCATCAACACAAAGTATTTTGATTTTATCATTCAAGCTTCCAAGTCTCCCTTATAAGAGTATTGTTATGAATATATTATCCATTGAGCAACCTATTTTGTGTTTTTCTCAATGGGAATTAAGGCGCTTGCATGCGCACAAGTGTCATGAGAAATTAGGACATCGTGCTTTTGTGTTGTTGCTCCGGTTTCATGTTGTACTTTCGCTAAATGCAGAAACGAATTCAAGATTAAAATGTGTTTGTTTATTACCATGACATGGTGGCAGCGGTAAAAACGACAGCTAAACGATGTTGAAGCTTGATCCACCGGAAAAGCTCGATCGCTTTAGATGTGCGACGAAGCTCGGCGAACAAAGAAGACGAGGAACTTCAAATCAATGCTCTGATCTATACAATGGGCAAGGAGGCAGAACACATATTTAACGCATTTACGTTCGCAGAAGGTGATGAGAAGAAATACGACGTGGTGTTAGGCAAATTCGAGGAACATTTCGTGCCAAAGCGAAATATTATCCACGAGCGAGCATGTTTTCATCGACGAGTGCAGAAGGATGGAGAAACTGTTGAAGCCTTTATTCGAAACCTCTACGGACTAGCGGAACATTGTGAATTTGGTCTACAGAGGGACGAACAAATTCGAGACAGGATAGTGATTGGAATTTTGGACAAATCACTCTCGCGAAACCTGCAGATGAAATCCGATCTGAACCTTGACACGGCTATACAAATGGCGCGTCAATCAGAGCAGGTAAAAGTTCAAGTCGCAGGCCAAGTAGACAAAAAACACCTTGGAGAAGTAAATCGAAAGAATTGCAGGCCGAACGCAAATAGAAGACAAGGTCCTACTCAGCGTGGCAGGAATTTTAGGCGACCTGGAGCTCCTTCGATTCAGCTATGTTCTAGATGCAACCGTGCTCATAAGCCTGACGAGACATGCCCGGCGACGGGAGCCAAATGTTCTAAATGCAAGAAAAAGGGACATTTTGCTGTAGTTTGCCGTTCGGTGGTGGGAGAGGTAACACATACTCCCCAAGAAACTAGCCAGCATTTCTTTCTTGGAGCTATTAAATCGGGTGACAGTGGCGAAGAACCATGGAGCGTCATGTTACGCATCAACAAGAAGCCTGTGCAGTTCAAAATTGACACCGGAGCTGATATCTCCGTGATGTCAGAGTCAACATATCAAGCTCTTCTACAGTGCCCTGAGCTTAAACCTTCGACTGCGATCTTATCCAGCCCAGGAGGAAAGCTTAACTGTAAAGGCCAGTTTACTGCTAACATCGCTTTAAATAAGAACACCTACAGTGAAGATATTTACGTAATTGAAGGTCTATGTGCAAACAATCTTCTTAGTCGACAAGCAGCATGTCGGATGGGTTTAGTCCAACGCGTCAATGAAACCACCGCAGATGTTTATGGAGACATTGGTCTCATGGACTGTGATGTAGCAAAAATTGAGTTATCAGATGATGCACAGCCTTATTGTGTTAATGCAGCGAGGAAAATTCCCTTTCTACTTCTTCCCAAAGTAAAAGAGGAACTTACACGCATGCTTGAAGCTGGAATTATTGAAGAAGTCACAGAACCGACGGATTGGCGTGCTCCTATGGTTCCAGTTGTGAAACCCAATGGCAAAATCAGAATTTGCGTTGACCTGAGGAAACTAAATGAAGCTGTGAAGCGAGAGAGATACATTCTCCCTACCTTGGAAGATGTAGCCCCAAAATTAGCTGGAGCAAAAGTATTCTCTAAGTTAGATGCATCAAGTGGTTATTGGCAGATACCCTTGCACCCTGACAGCACAAGGCTCACAAAGTTCATAACTCCAATGGGTCGCTTCTGTTTCCGTCGCCTGCCATTTGGGATAACCTCAGCGCCTGAAATATTTCCGCACAGAATGACAAGTCTACTTAAAGACCAAGAAGGCACAGCAGCTATTCAAGATGATATCATAGTCTATGGGAGAAGTGTAGCAGAACATGACAAGAGACTGCAGGAAGTATTCGAGACCATTGCCAAGTCAGGTCTGAAGCTCAATGAAAAGAAATGCGAAATCCGCAAGCCTAAAATCTGCTACTTTGGAAGTGTTATCAGTGAGCAAGGAGTCAGCCCAGATCCAGATAAAGTAAGAGCAATTCAGGAACTTCCACCACCACAGAATGTATCCCAATTGCGACAAGTGCTGGGCATGATCAATTACCTTGGCAGGTTCCTTCCAAATTTATCAACAGTGATAAGTCCAATGAGTGAGTTGCTGAAATTAGATACTGCCTGGACTTGGTCCCATAGACAACAACAAGCCTTTGAGAAAGTTAAGGCCATGGTGACCACTACACCAGTATTAGCCTTCTATGATGTCAACAAACCTACTGTAGTCAGCGCAGATGCCAGCAGCTACGGCCTAGGTGGTGTCCTTCTTCAGAAACACGGTGATCAACTACGCCCTGTAGCATTTCCTCACGCGCGATGACAGATGCTGAAAGAAGATATGCACAAATTGAAAAGGAATGCTTGGCATCAGTGTGGGCCTGTGAAAAGTTCTCGCGCTATCTTTGTGATCTGGAGTCATTCAGGTTGTTGACGGATCACAAGCCACTAGTACCCCTGTTCAACCGCCAAGACCTGGATAAAGTACCTTTACGATGCCAACGTCTTCTCATGCGTATGATGAGATTCAAACCTAAGGCAGAACACGTGCCAGGAAAGGAACTCGTTGTTGCTGATACCCTCTCCAGAAACCCGCATGTAAATGTCGCGGAGGCATCAGACTCAGAAGATGATGTCAAAGCTTACGTTGATGCTGCTGAGATGTCACAACCAGTATCACTTGAGAAACTGGAGCAGATCAAGCAAGCTACACTGTCTGACCCACAGCTCAGTCTTGTACTGAATTACACAATTAATGGATGGCCAAAGTACGCAAAGGATATTCCAGAACAGGTTCGTCAGTACTACACAGTTCGTGGTGACTTGTCGGTAGTAAATGGCAAAATCATCTATTGCAACCGAATTGTTGTACCTCCAGCTCTACGTTCAGAAGTCTTGGACCGTATCCATGATGGTCACCAGGGCGTGGCTAAGTCCCGTGAAAGAGCCAACATGGCTGTGTGGTGGCCAGGCATCAGCCATGACATTCAAAACAAAGTGTCCACACGCAAATTCTGCCAAGAGAATCTACCCAGTCAGAGGAAAGAGCCATTAGTCACTACACCACTCCCTAACAGAGCATGGAAGAAGATTGGTGCAGATCTCTGTAAACACAAAGGAAAACAGTTTCTAGTCGTTATTGACTATTACTCAAGATTTCCCGAAATTGCCTATATGTCCAGTACCACAAGTGATCATGTGATCAACAAACTGAAAGACATTTTTGCTCGATGGGGAATACCCGAGGAAGTCGTTAGTGATAATGGACCACAATTTTCTTCAGAACTGTTCTACAAATTCAGCCAAGAGTATGACTTCAAACATACCACAACAAGCCCTTATCACCCGCAAGCAAATGGTGAAGCCGAAAGTGGTGTCCGTATTGCCAAGAAGATCCTTAAACAGAGTGATTCATTTGTTGCTTTGATGAGCTATAGAGCTACACCCCACACAGCCACTGGTGTAAGCCCTAGTCAGTTGATAATGGGAAGAGAAATTCGGACTCTCCTTCCTACGTTGGAGTCTAACCTGAAGCCACTCTCAGTAAGCTATGAAGCCGTTGCTGAAAGAGATGAGAAAAGCAAGACGGCCTATCGACAGTCCTTTGACAAAAGACATGGTGTGCGGGCGCTATCAGAACTACAACCCGGAGATGCTGTCCACATGAAGCTAGATCAGTAGAAGGGATGGAAAACCCCAGGGGTAGTCTTCGCCAAAAGTTCTAAACCTAGATCTTACGTTATCAAAACACCCCAAAGTATTGTGCGTCGAAACAGGAGACACTTGCGCCCGACGACAAGCCCTATTGATGTTGAGAAGTTTGCAGAACTAGAACCAGATATAGAACCAGAACAGGATCTTAGTCCAACTGCTGATGTGCAAGTGTTACCTCCAACTGTGACTCAGTGCAAAGTGCCACTAGTTAGACAGCCACACCCTGACCTGATGAGTCCTCTTAAAACTGTCACTAAGTCGTCTGGGGCAGAAGTCAGAACCTCGAGCAGTCGAGTTGTGAGGAAACCAATCCGCTTTCGAGAGGACATTTGATTTTGACATTTGATTTATTGATCAACATTTGATTCATTAGTCAGAGATATTGACAGTTTGATACGAGTGTTGTCATTGTTCAGTTTATTTCTAAGTTGGTACATCAGTTTCATTATCTGCTCCCTAAAGAGCTCAGAGAGGGAGATGTCATGAGAAATTAGCATATACCCTATGCGCATGTGTGCATGTAGAAGTCAGAGAGACATTGACAGTTTGATACGAGTGTTGTCATTGTTCAGTTTATTTTTAAGTTGGTACATCAGTTTCATTATCTGCTCCCTAAAGAGCTCAGAGAGGGAGATGTCATGAGAAATTAGCATATAGCCTATGCGCATGTGCGCATGTAGTTTTACGGACCTCGTGCTTGGCTTGCTCCGGTTTCATGTTGTAGTTTCGCTAAATGCAGAAACGAGTTCAAGATTAAAGTTTGTTTGTTTATTACCATGACACTCGAAATATAGGTGTCAGACAAAAATAGAAATGGTTTGTCTTCATTTGTGTTAAATTTATATGATTTTTATGAAAGACAGCAAGAATGGATGCTTGTGACAAAGTATATATATATATGGATATACGCACTTCCATCGCCTCAACGCCGCCTTTTTCTCTTACTTACCAGTAATACTAAGACCAAAGACAGCTGTCCTTCTTTCTATTGTTCTCTTCCCCGCTCCAAGAATACAACTTTTATTTCCTGTACTTTAAAACCTTGTTCCAATAAAAATGCGGGATGGTCCCTGGAGATCTTAAATGATGGTCGTTCACGCTGACTTGGCGCAGTACACGGAGGACTGTAACCTCCACTCGTAATCACAGAGCTCCCCGTACCGGCAGCAGCTGAATGAAGAGTACCGATGGTATCAATGATGTCCTGATCAACGTCGAGGTTGACCAGCATTTTAATTAAGAAATCGAGTCGCACAGCAATAATCCCAATTTCGGATAGATCGGATGAGGACGAGGCTTTTGCCACAGTGACGTCAAATAGAAAGTTTAGACCGGTCATAGGGAACCCACACTCTTATTTATAAACTGAATACACTAATTTGTTAACTCCAGTGCACAGCCAAGAAGAATGGTCGTCGTTGTCACTCACTTGTGAGATTATTTTGCGATTGGAAAAGATGTTCGTAGTTTGCTTTGACAGGTACAAGACTACACAATGCCTCTGTGTTCATGTTATATCGCGTTTCACCGCTGCTTATCAAGATTTTGAAGTCAAAGAATTGAAGAGTAAACAGATTTAAAACGATGAAAATATCTAAGTGTGATTTAAATATGCATTGTGTGAAACGAGACAACTGGATAACGCAATGCACTGGTCATTAATGATTACCAACAAATGTTGTAGGTACATTCTGCTTTTACTCTTCATTTGCAGTTATTGTTCTACAGTCTTCACTGTGGCTATCCTCCCGTACTTAAGTATCTTTTTAACCCTATTCAGCCTGGGCTTTTTTTTGAGTTTCTGAGCCTGGGGTGGGAAGGGGGCACACTGTGCCCCCCCCCCCCCCTTCGTAACTTCAAGAACATTAACGCTATGATAATGAAACCTAGAGGGTACATAGTACGTCCAAAACTGTCTCCTTTGCGGTCCGCACAATGGAACGATGGCGTCATATGACGTAGTTATTAGGTAATTAGTTATGCGGCCGCCATCTTGGATCCGCCATCTTGGATTTCTGAATTTTTTAAAACCTCTTGAAAACCGTCCAAATTCACCCATAATTAATGAAAACCAATAAATAAACGTTAAATGACGTAAAAATACAAAAGTTATACCAATTAACATTGTTTTTCTTCATTCAAAGGTATAAATATGCATATTTCAAAAAACATGGATGTCAAAATCTTGTGCCATGGAAACATCAAGTCACGTGATCAAAAAATTGTCATATCAAATTGTTGCCAGATAAATTTTAGGAAAAGTCACAAAGTTTGATGGCGTTTAAATACATATTAAAGAAGTTATGAATGTTGAAAGTTAGTGCGGGCACTTTGTGCTTCCCCCCCAGGCCGAATAGGGTTAAATGCCCCCCCCCCCCAAAGCAGCAAAATATGTGATTATATCATATTTTACAGCTCTAACATAATATCTTTTAATTTCCGCAATTTCTGCGACCAATTTAAATTTTGGGTAAAATCCAAAATGGCACATCATCATTTATTAACGATAATTTATAAATAAGATATTTTTAAAATATAGTGCAACAACACAAAAATCCAAGGCGAGAGTACATGGTGGGAGTTTAAGATCGCGTGTAAGTTCGAGGGTGTTAGGATTAGTTATTTATTGTTTCAAAAACTCATTAATAATTCATAAGCCCATTACCCAATCAAATGGTAGATAATTTAGCAAAGAAAAACAGCAGACGAAAACCACAGAAAAGTCCACACAAACGATTTTAATGAACACCCCTCCAAAACTCAGAGACACCCAAGTAAGGGAGCCAGAGAAAAACTAAGCATCTAACTAAATCCTGGAGACGGGTACACATTACAGGAGGCAGTGGTCCGGCCCAGCTAACGGGATTTCCCTCCCAATCACACCATTGCATAGTTCAAAGATGGGCTTATGCTTGCTAAAGAGCCAAGGTAAACGGGGCCGGGGAACAATCCTGAGGTAAAGACAAAGAAAAAACTGGCAATAAGGAAAGGAGAGGAACCCCAAACCGGGAGGGAAAATCACCCGCCAGCCAAGCCGGACCAGGAAACCGTCCTAAGACTGGTTATAGGGCGTGATTAAGATTACCCTTCTGGTCGCGGCAAGGAGGAGGGTGAGGGACGGAGGGAGCACCCAGGGATGGGAAACGAGGACCCGGGGTAAAAACAGGGAGATAAACAAACCGGAAAATAACGCTAAAGTGCATAAAAAGGCGATATAAAAAGACAAAAACATCCATACGAACACAGAAGAGCAGCACAAACGCTTGCACGCGAGTAGACAAACATGGAGCAAAAGCCAGATCGCAGACCCGAAAACGCGATGAAAAACCAAGAGTAGAGAATAACCCACGCAAAACACACGGGCGCGAAGAAATTCCCCCGAGGCACCCGAGGGACATCTTGCACGGTGTAAAAGCATAAAGCCGACGTTAGCACACGAGCGTCACTAACAGCCGACACGCGAACATGTTACGACAGACACCCAGGACACAGTAAGGCTTGGCCCACAAGCGTCTCCATCCAGGCTCGAACACTAACAACATAAGCTGGGCATACAAGCAAATGAAAAGCCGACCCGCGAGTAAGCCGGACAGCGCAAACACACGGCGACTGAACCCTAGGGTGCGAACAAATCACGTCCAAACCGCGATTCATGAGTAACCTCCCACGCCTGACAGACGCGACACTCTGAACAACTCGGAACACAAACAACCGACGACAAATACACGAGCAAACGACGCTCATAACGCGAGCAAACTATCCTTGTAACGCGGGCAGACCTTACCGTCGACGTACGAGCAACGCATGCAGGAGCAAAAAACGGACCGCCAGACGCAAAGAAGTCTCACACTCGACAAACAAACAACTCTCGCGCTCGACACACAAGTGACTCCTACGTTCCACACATGAGCAACTAACAAATGCTCCAAACACGAATAACTTTCGCGCTCAACACACGAACAAACGTGCACGCTTGCCACACGGGGAAACTCTCTCGCTCGACACACGAGCGAACCCAAACGCTCGGCACCCGAGGCAGTGTAACGCTCGACAGACGAGCGGACTTTCACCCTCGACATAAGAGGAACCCTTACGCTCGACAAACGAGCGAACGTTCACGCCCAACAGCAAAAACTCCTCGCTCGACACACGAGCAAACATCCCTCGCTCGACACACGAGCAAACGTTTCCCGCTCGACACACGAGCCAACTTTTCTCGCTCGACACACGAGCAAGCTTTTCCCGCTCGACACACGAGCAAACTTTTCTCGCTCGACACACGAGCAAACTCTCTCGCTCGACACACGAGCAAACGTTAACGCTAGGCACATGAGCAACTGTTACGATCGACACACGAGGAGCTATAACACTCGACAGGCGAGCCAAACTAGCGCTAAACACACGAGGAGCTAAAACGCTCGGCGTACGAGGAAACTGAAACGCTCGACACACGAGCAGTAAACACGCACGACACACGCACAAATCCTTGAACGCAACCGCTGGGTAGCTGTTATACTCAAACACACGAGGGAACACGCACGTTCGAAACACGAGCAACTATGAAGTACGACACACGAGCAACTAACGCTCGACACAGGAACAAAAACTATCACGCCACGCATGGCTATGAAGGTCAAAGTTTGAACCAGATACCACGCAGCTCTTTACAACCTCTAATTTCATTGGACCTGTATATCAGGCAGCTCTATTGTTTTTAGGTCTAGGGTCTATTGTTAGCCATTGTTGTGTTGTTTGTTCTATTGTTTTCTCAGCAAATCAGAGAAGACCTTGTAAGAGCTGCGTACTGTCCCGTTTGAACAGGTAGTAATAGCCCTTTTCACGGTTAACTCTGCTCATTTGCATTACGATGAAATCTAGCATGTATGTGAGGCAATTTCGGGCTATTTTGCTGTTTTAGCCCGAAATTGCCTCGCATCTACGTTGAATAACATTGTAATGCAAATGAGAAAGATCAACCGTGAAAAAAGCTATTCGATTGCATTACACAGTGGATTTACTTTTGCGCAGAATTAACGGTATTGTCCCTTTTCAGTAGTCATTAAACGGCTTTGGCTATATTCTCTTTGCAAACATCTACAAGGAACTTAACTTAACAAAAGTGAAGCGGCTATAATGCAACCAATATGCAAGTATTGAATTTTTGCGTTCAGCTGAAACCACGTGGGTTCATCGCAGAAAATTTATATTCGTCATAGACCCCTTTACGGTTGCCAGGGCATGCTGGGTAATTAGGACAAGATGGTGGAAAAATCAAAAGTTGCATATTGGATATATTTGTCACTTTACCTTTGAAAAATGTAATTCTTGAGCTTAAAGATACTACACACTAAATCTGGAGTGCACGGCAGTCCTTTGTCACTTTTTAGCAAATGTGACGTCTTCCCACCCTGGATCCAGAGGTCCGTTCTCTGAATATCATGAGTGAAATTAACCGCATAAACGGTTAGAAGAAGCTCGCGAGACGGACCTCTGGTCACTCGAATATACAACCTCATTTCCGTGCGAGGATCCAGTTCAGAATCTGAACTAGGTCGCTGATTGGTTACTCCTACTTGTTTCCAGACTCTACCGGGAGTTAATGATGCAACAGCAACTTCGATTGGCTGGACCAAAACAATTCGCCACGGGCGCGTGAAAAACCGGTTTCCCAAAGTGAAACCCCGCAAACAACAATGGCGGACGTAGATGGAGATTGCTGCTTTTTGCGATCTTTAAGAAACGCTGTGGATTACTCTTTAGTATCCAAATTTTCAAAATATCAGAGAACTAAAGCCAGTTCAGAAAGAAGCGCTGTTGAAATTTATTCAGCGCAAGGATGTCTTGAAAAGAGGTGTTGACAGGCCAGACACGACTTATTAATTCGTGTTATCGTGGAGTGTGACCTTTAGAGTTTTGTTTGAACGAGGAAAATTTTTATCTCTATTTAATTTTTATCTCTAGCACGGTGCCGTGCTTTGGAGCTGCAGGTATTCTCGCTGAACGATTTCGCTGACCACTGGTAGGTGACAGGAAGAGAAATAGGTGTACTGGATTAATTGCGTGCGGATATCAAGGATTCTTTGTTTGTTAAATCTATCGCCATTGAAAACGGTTGTATCCAGAAAGTTTACTTCTTTGTCTGAGATTAATTTTTGTTTGCAAGGACAATAAAATCTTCTATCTCCTTTTTCTCAACACTCTACAGTGAAAAAATGTCCGATCGATGTATCTTTTCCACTGGAGTGGATTTGATTTAATATTTCTGTCTCGACCGCGGAATATTGTCACCAGATTTAATGTAAACAAACAGACACGCGTTGGTCCCCAGGGTTTAAAACCGGTTTGGTAGGATATCCGATCCACAAATCGCATGGAAATGAGGTTGTGTACTCGAGTGCCCAGAGGTTTTTATTTTTTCTCGGCGCGTTGCGCCTCGTAGTCGCGGCTTCGCCGCTCAAACTCGCCGTTTTCACTAAAAAATAAAAAACCTCTGGCACCCAGGGTAACGTCTTCCATACATTTTATGTAATTTTTGTGTTGCCTGATTACAGAAAATGTATGGAAGAACCCAGGTTTTCTAAAAAGCAACAAATGACCGCTATGCACTCCAGATTTAGTGTGAAGTATCTTTAAGCTCAAGAGTTACATTTTTCAAAGGGTAAAATGACAAATATTTCCAATTTGCAACAATTAAATGACTTTGAGTTCTCATACAAACTTTTGATTTTTCCACCATCTTGTCCTGATTACCCGGCATGCCCTGGCAATCGTAAAGGGGTCTATTCTCTGTTGCTAAACAGCAAAAATCATTCACCACTTACTAAAGCGAGTTGTCTTTAAAATAGCTCTGTTTGGCAGGTTCCCCTTTTCATCTTCAGAATTTTTGGCTCTTAAAACGTTCGACAACAAGAAGCGATGTTGACTCTTTCAGTCAGAGCTCGTATGAGACAAAAGGTGTTTTTTTCGTATGCTAATTTCTTTCCTTTAAGTGCAGATTTGGATGGTAATGCCTAATGTTTTTAATTTCTTTTGTTTTTAGCACGAACTGCACGTGCTATGCTTCAACTTCCTGGCAATTTGCATACGGTGCACATTTGTATACGAACACACAATGCTACTTCCTAGCATTCCTTAGGCCCCGTCCACACGTATCCGGATATTTTTGAATCCGCAACTTTTTTGTCACGGATTAGAAAATATTCGCGTCCACACGTAGTGTATTCGAATCGTATTTGCCCGAATTCGCCGGATACGTGTGGACGGAAGGCCAATCCGCAACAAAAAGGTTGCGGATTCAAAAATATCCGGATACGTGTGGACGGGGCCTGAATGCCATTGTGCCATTCTAACAAAGGAGACTTGAATAATCACATCCCGGTAAGGCTGAGCCTGCACTAAAAGATTATTATGGTATTTTTCATTGTTTCTGAAGTGGGCGATTGCAAAACCGCGTACTTATAGACAAGTATCCCTCTTTAAAATACTGATCACCACCTTTCAGTGTCAAAGAAACGCGCATGGACCACGTTAGCAAGTCGTTAGGAACGGTCGCCTCGCATTTTTAATGAATTTTTTTTTCTCATGCGACTGTCTTTTCGACTCTGACGGAGTTGATTTAACCTTCATAACTTTTTTTCTAAGTCTACCTTGATTATCTTACCCCGTGAGAACATTGTCAAGTGGCAGACCACAGTTAGAGAAAACCTTAGTAGCGCTCTCTCGAGAAAACAAGGCATCAGTTCCTAAACCGAAAACTTATCCAGATTAAAATTATTTTTCCCACAGTCAAAAAACTTTCGAAATGCCGACCGAGTATAGGATGATATCTGTTTACAAACATTTTTTTCTGTTATTCAAATGTGCCAACCACTGGAACAAAAGAACCCTTTGTTTCGGCAGCCAATAAGGCTCTGGTTGGCACAATAACAATTGGTGACGTCATTGATATCCTCCCTATAGGATAGAAGTCTGCATCCCTGTAAAGCTATGACTGCAACAACTTCTTCAGTATCTTCAGAGGTATTTCGATACTTAAACCGCCAAACCGGGAACGGAAACAAAATCATGATACAATTTAAAATTGCCTACAGCCTAAAATGTCGAAAATGAAGTCAACATACAGCTGTGCAAATGAATTTATACCCGAGATTATATTAACTGTCAAGCAAAACAAAAACGGTACGTTTTCGAAATTCAGAAGACTTACCAGTACGTTTAGCAGTGCTCGGTTAATCCTCGTGTGCTTGGCCTTGTTTACAAAAAGGTAAACTAAGGTCACTCCAGCTGTCGAGAAGAAGCTACGCCGGGTTGACAGGTCTTTACAGACAAATTCACCGCCAGAAACAACTTCAAGCGTCACGCTTTAGTGAATGTACCGACACCTAAAGAACGAATTGAATTCCATTGTGATAATGTAATGGATAATTGAATCACTTATTTATCCGGAAAAAATCCTTCCGTTTCCGCGTTATTTCCGCTGAATCGGAAAACCCTAATACAGTAGGTTGCCGCAATTTCAAAACAATTAAAAGTCCACAAACCTATCAAATGATCGATAATACGTCACGTGCAGTGACTTTATATCTGATAAAAACATTCCTATAAATTAGATATAAATAAGATATAAAGTCACGTGACGTATTAATAATATATATAGATAGCCCAAGCCTAACAGCGTCGCACTTTGAACAAGCTTAATTAAGGTGAAACTTAACCAAGGTGAAACTTAACTAAGGTGAAAGGTTGGAAGCACAAGAATTAAGATTGACGAACGGGCTATTTTCAATTTTAGCAATTCTCAAAAACAGTATTACGCGACTGTCTGCACAGTACATTTTTATAGACCGTACAAAAGTTCACAAAAACAACTTTTCTCTGTCTAGAATAACTAGTACCACTAGATTCCGAATAAAATACAGTTTTTGTTTGTCAAAACTTGCCCGAGAAACTGATTTGAAAATCAAAAATTGCAAAAATACACAAACATATTTGCATAAGGCGATACGAGTGAAGATAGAACTGTACTATAAAATCAAAGTCTTGTTTTGTTTACATAAAATCGCTTTTCAAACTATCTAATGAATGAACAAACACATAAAAATGGACAACACAATCTTATTTCGAAAAAATTTATTCAAATCTCCATTAGTTTACGTTTAAAAGCAAAACGCGTACCATTTAAGCTTAATTATAGCTCATCGAGTTCAAGCTTTCTTCGATGAAATTCAAGAGATCGATACAAATGAATTTAAGCACGTTTTAAAATCAATTCTCCAAAACTAACAATAACACCAATAAAAAGTCACTCACAGATTGATATCAACATAAATTCTCATCGAAAACTTAATCTGTTTTACCTTTAAGTCCCTCGCTTGCTTGGTTCTGAAATCCGTAGAAAACAAATATCTCGCGCATTGATAAAAACGTAATACATGAAGTTCCTCGAAGCAAGATTTCATCCCTGAAAGCTCGTCTTTTTCCACTAAAGCGGCTTCTGAGTATCCCTTAATTAGTATCCTTGTCTTGAGTAGCAAACCGCGAAATATTAAGGGAAATAACGCCTTTAATTTCAACGGTTTTCTCCGCTTAGTAAATTCACAGCAAAACATCAAAGTGTTTTTCTAGCTGACGTGACATTCGGCCGTGTAACCGCGCGAAAAACAAAGCCTCACTTTGGTTTCAACATAACGTCGTACGCGCATGTTTTGCGACGTCATACGCGCCCGCGAGCTAGTCCTGCGCGAAGGCAAGCTAGTCCTGCGCGACGGCGGCGGCGGAGGTCGGGCACACGGGCGCCCGCGAAACATTCCGCTAGCCATGACCATGAAAAATGACGGGCATGGTTCTATGAGTATGGAGCTGCGCAGCCAGGCCTTCGGCCTGGCAAGTGCTCCGCTATTAGGTCCGGTTCAAATGTCGAACTTCACATGTGTCGAGTCTAACGCAAATGAGCAAAATCTATTGTTCTTGCTCATTTCCATTAGATTCGGCACATGTGAATTTCGACGTTTGAACCGGGCCTAATATTATCAAAACATCAACTGACACAACTAATGATGACCGAATCTTTAATATTCTTTCAACAAACTTTGAACTTTACATGTGCCGAATCTAATGCAAATGAGAAAACTCTTGTGGTTGTGGTGGTGGTGAAAACAATAGAATTGTGGTGGTGGTGGTGGTGGTGGTGAAAACAATAGAATTGTGGTGGTGGTGGTGGTGGTGGTGGTGGTGGTGAAAACAATAGAATTGAAGAGGAACTAGCCTATATAAGTGAGCAACATTTGTCTCTTTCTCAGTTCACATTGAGCTTTCATTGAGTTGACATGAATTTGTCCTGTCCCGTTTGTGAGTAGACATTTAGCAGGAAAGATAGTATGCAAAGACATATGACCAACCAACACACCAGTCCTACTTTCACTCCATTTAAAGCAATGCCGATTTCTACACAAAATTGTCAGCGGTTTCACTTCGAGCACCCTTTTACTTGTATGGTTGCAGGGAAGACCGGTTCGGGGAAAACGTTTTGGGTTCAATCACTGTTACAACAGGCCTCAGACGTGATAAACCCACCACCCGAGAGGATTGTCTGGTGTTATCCACAATGGCAGCCTTCGTACATTCAAATGCTAGTCACAATACCACAAATTGAATTTGTCAAGGGTATTCCTTTTGCTTTGGAAGACGATTCCTATTTCGATGTCAACAAACGAAACTTAATCGTCTTTGACGATCAAATGATTGACGCCGGCAAAGACAAGCGAATAGTAAACCTTTTTACACGAGGTTCTCATCACCGCAACCTGAGTGGTATTTATATCGTACAGAATTTATTTCATCAGGGCAAGGAAAGCCGAAGTATCAGTTTAAACAGTCACTACTTGGTCCTTTTCAAGAATTCCAGAGACAAACTGCAAATTTTGACTCTAGCAAAACAAATGTATCCTGGGCAAACGGCTTTCTTTATAAACCAGTACGAAGAGGCTGTACGAAGACTCTTTGGTTATCTCCTGGTGGATTTAAAAACAACCACACAAGATAATTGTAGACTGCGAACGAATGTACTAACCGGTGAAGAACAATTTAATCAAACAGGGGTAGAAGACAATATTTCTCAGTAGCTACTAAAGTATCTCAGACAACATAACCTTTCGACAGCTCCAGTTCTCTTAGCCATGCAGGGACTACAGGACAGAATGGACAACCTCCTCTCTCGTACAGACCTTGGGGAAAATGACAAAGCCAAACAGTACTTTGAGCTGCAAAACAGATATGTGACGTTTAAACATCAATTGAATGGAAGACCTCAACAGTCTGATGAAATGAAAAGAAGTTTTGCAAGTCATTCGAAAGATAATTACCCACCATTATACAAGAACCCACAGCATTAACAGCGGTGACAACCTCTACACCCTTAAATCCATTTATCGCGACACCCTCGCCAGCGCCCACTATACAAGAAACTTCCGCAGTAATGCCACTACCTTTAAATCCAGCCGTTTTGACCCCTCCCCCCACAGTTCAAACTCCCTCGCCAGCACCGAAGCGCAAACGACCTAGAATCCAATTAGTAAATTACTTAGATGTTGGTGATGACAAACCTAAAAGGCGATCGCGGCGTTATAGATTTAGAGCTGAACCTTACAAGTATTCTAAGAATCAAGAGGATTAATAACACCCGAAACGATGATTGCAGTGCGGTGAGACACAGAAAACCAAGGGAATCAAAGAGTACTTTGTATAAACCCGATGAAAAAGAATAAATCGACTCTGTCTGTTCCTTTCCAACTAAGCTTTTAAATCGTCTGTATAATTATGAAATTGTTTGTTATCAATAAATATAGTTTGAACTTAAACAAAGTGTGGGTTTATTGTTTTAGCGCGCGCATGCAATTGGTTGCTTTGTTTATTTTTCATAGGTGCTAATTTTTCATGCAAATTTAGTTCAGTGTAAGTTCGCATAATTAAAAGTTTGAACTTTGAAGCTACCGGTAAAGAAATTAAAACTTGAAGGTGATGGCTGCGAAACTGAAAATCGACATATATAGAGTCTAGCAATGTAGCGGCTAAAACGGCGGTAAATACGAATAAGAAGCACTTTTTTATACTGCGCAATTTTATTGCTTCTAAACTTGAATTTTTCGGAACCCTCTTATTAGTTTTATTTGGTTATAATATCCACAGCTTTGATGGTCTAGTGGTTAAGACACTGCGTTGTGGCCGCGGTAACCGAGGTTCGAGTCCTGGTCAAGGCATGTTGTTTTGATCTATGTCTGTAAAGGATATCTGTGTCAGTTGTGTTTTGTTTTGAAGTGAGTTGGACATAAAGCAGGCGAGTCTGGGCATGTCTATTGTTTTGAAATGGGAGCGGAAGGTAATTATGTACATATCAATGATTTACCTAGGCACTATCCGTGGTCATTTATTAACACAAAAGATATAGGCAGTTGATAATACATATAAATAAGGTACCTATCCCGAACTAGGTCATCACTTAGGCACCAAATCCACCTATCCACTAATGCATATTAATGATTTACCTATCCTTACCTATCCTTACCTATCCATTCGCGGGGCTTAAATCTAATCACTACCTACTACTATAAGTTCATGCTGCAGCTGTGCGTATGTCGAGATATTGAGCACTTGGGAAGTTTGGAGAGCACTCAAGAGGCTAGAGTTAAATATGCGTGCATAAATTTGCATGCGCTAATGTCACACGAAAAAGAAGAAGAAAAGTCAAAGCCGGATTTACAACTCGTGTGCTCCGCCACGAGTAATGAAATGAATGCCGGGATGATGTTAGGACATTTATAAGAAAAATATTTGGCCTTCTTTTTATTTGCTTTTATCCTGAACCCTAAAATAAAGCTAATTGAGATTTTTTTAAAAACAAGAAATGACAAACTTGCCACCAGTAAATTATGTTTACCATAGTCCAAATATGGTAACAGAGTAACTTGTTATGATGTTAAACTGGCAGCTATAAAATGAAAAACGACATGAATACATAAAGTAAATGGCTTTGACGTTAAACTGGAGTCTTTTAAACTCAATGTTTTCTGCAAAGTTCAAAAATACCTGTAATTGAAGTGACCATGACTTCTTCGCTGTATTTTTGCATTTTACTCTTGCTGTCTTCCTTGGATTTAATATCTGCCTGCTCTAAAAACGGTAAGTGTGCTAGCTGATCTCAATTTTAGTGTTTACGTTACAGCGAGAGACCGGGCAGCGTCTTTGAAATAATTTTCTGTGTTGCACATGTGTGTTACATTTTCATTGGCGTGAAAGCGGAGTGTCCGTTAATCCGAGGCGGGTGTTCACGAGGCGAGAGCTGCACGCGATCAGTCATTTCAGTTGTCTAATAAAAAATGTGCACAGGTTTCAGATGAGCCAGTAGGAAAATGAAAAACTTTGGTGCTTTTGGAGTCGCTTTTTTGGAGTCTTTTTCGTGCGCGTAAAGTCCTCTATTATGCAAAATGGTAACCTTTTTTTAAGCTTGCAATGTCGCTTTTTCAAGGTGATGCAATTTCAGAGTTTTCTTTGTAGTGAGAGAACGTAAAGGCATCTTTTCAAATAATGTTCTGTTCATAAGTGTTAAACTTTTTTATACGTGATGATGAGTGTCCGCGTCCGTAATCGCAGGCAGGTGTTCACGAGGCGAGAGCTGCATGCGATCAGGCACACTTATTTTTTTATTCTTCTTTTTGCAGTCGCTTTTAGACTTTTAGAGAGACAATTTCAGTTTTCTTTGTTGTGAGAGAACATAAAGGGCTTTTCAATAATTTTCTGTGCATATACGTGTTAAACTTTTTATACGTGATGAGGAGTGTCCGTTATCTGAGGCAGGTGTTCACGATGCGAGAGCTACGCTTATTTTTTTATTCTTCTTTTGCAGTCACTTTCAGTTGAATTATCGCTTTGCGTTCCTTTATTATTTTATTATTATTCTCTTCGATCCGATTCTCTTTTTCCCTTTTCATTCTCCTCCAGTTGCTTTCGTCAAACCGCTTCCATCTTACACTTTATTGACGTGCCCGCGCCCATTTTGAGTGTTTCGTTAGAAATATAATGTCAACAGCTCGAGTTTATTTGAAGTTTTCCTTTCAGCTAATTTTTTTTTTTACTGTGAATTTTTTTTACTGCAAACGATGATGATAGCCATACCTCCAGTATGTTTCCATAAAATTCAAATGATGTTTCCTTAGATATATGTTTACTTGTCCTTGAAAGTTGTCAGGTGACAGGTGGAATTTTTTCGATGAAAAATTACCCTCTATTCCGTCTTGCAAATTGTATATAAGAACTGTTAGTCGGACCGATCTGCTCTCTCGTTGGCTTTTAGATGAAGGGGAGAAAAATGACTTACGCGCGGTTCAAACTTTACATGAGCCGAACCTAGTGTTCGGCACATGTAAAGTTCGTCGTATGAATCAATTAACCGCCGACCACCACAGTGTTGGATTAGGATCTGCTATTGACACTTAATAAACTGAAATTAGGATCGACACTTTTGTATTTGGGTCGACTCTGTCGCTCTATTCGACTGAGCTTGTCAAATAGAACGGCAAAAGATCGACTTCGATTCATAGTAGAACAAGTAGCAAAGGACCGCGAACGAAAATGCTGCTGGAGAACATAGGAATTATAGAAGATCTGATCAGCCAAAAATAGTAATACAAACACAGTGAGCAAAGCTGATACTACGTAGAACAATTAACGAGACAACGACATGATAGAGCCCAAACTGAAAGCCAAAATGCAACCGCAGTGATATTTAGAATTCTTTGCCTATTACTCATGGTCACGCACCGCTGTGACGTGGGTCAATTGGCAAACATTTGGATTCGAGCTCCCATTGTTGCCATCACCACGTGCGATTTGGTAGAGAATTGGCGTTCGCGCTAGTTTTTCTATCTTAACACAAAGTAAGATTTCGAACTTCACATGTGCCGAGTCTAATGCAAATGAGCAAAATCTATTGTTCTTGCTCATTTGCATTAGATTCGGCACATGTGAAGTTCGACGTTTGAACCGGGCCTAATATTATCAAAACATCAACTGGCACAACTAATGATGACCGAATCTTTAATATTCTTTCAACAAACTTTGAACTCCACATGTGCCGAATCTAATGCAAATGAGAAAACTCTGTTGCTCTTACTTATTACATCAGATACGGCACATGTGAACCCTGGGTGCCAGAGGGTTTTTTTAAGTGGAAACCGGAGAGTTTAAGCGACGAGCTTCTTCTGACCGAGCTTCTTCTAACCGTTTATGTGGTTAATTTCACTCGTAATATTCAGAGAACGGACCTCTGGATCCAGGGTGGCACATCGGTGCATTACACAGTGGATTTATTTCTCCGCAAAATCCAGTGAATGTGCCGACATCTATAGAACGAATTGAATTTCATTGTAATAATCTAATGGTTAATTGTATCACTTATATATCCGGAAAAAAATCCTTCCGTTTCCGCGTTAATTCCGCTAAATCGGAAAACCCTATTTATGGCCGGCACAGAAACAGTAAACATAGCAAACACAGATCTGTCGGTCATGTAAACATTTCAGAATTTCAAACCAAAGAATGGCGGTTCGTAACAACTTTTTGTCTGCCGGTTAATTAAGTGATAGCAGCTTTTAAAAGGTTCCTTTTTTCTTTAAGAGTTTTGCAATATCAGTTAAAACGTTGGATTAATTGAAATTTCTGCTTTTTATTAAAGCTTGGTGCAAAGAAAAAAGATTCAAACGCCAATTAAGCAAATGACGGTAGGACAACTAGATGTAAACTTTCGCAGATTCTACGCCAAGGCGAGAAATAAAGCGGGAGAGCCGTACAGTAAATCTACTCTTCTTGGATTCAGACATTTCTTCAGACATTCAGACGAAAATACCATGTTATAAAACAATTAGTTCATGCTGCAGCTGTGCGTATGTCGAGATATTGAGCACTTGGGAAGTTTGGAGAGCACTCAAGAGGCTCTCCAAACTTCCCGCGTGCTCAATATCTCGACATACGCACGCTGACGCATGGACTAATTGTTAAATAGTCGTCGACGTAAACTTAAATATGCGTGCATAAATTTGCATGCGCTAATGTGACACGAAATAAAAAGAAGAAAAGTCAAAGCCGGATTTACAACTCGTGTGCTCCGCCACAAGTAATGAAATGAATGCCGGGATGATGTTAGGACATTTATAAGAAAAATATTTGGCCTTCTTTTTATTTGCTTTTATCCTGAATCCTAAAATAAAGCTAATTGAGATTTTTTTAAAAACAAGAAATGACAAACTTGCCACCAGTAAATTATTTTTACCGTAGTCCAAATATGGTAACAGAGTAACTTGTTATGATGTTAAACTGGCAGCTGTAAAATGAAAAATGGCATGAATACATAAAGTAAATGGCTTTGACGTTAAACTGGAGTCTTTTAAACTCAATGTTTTCTGCAAAGTTCAAAAAATAGTGCACAGGTTTTAGATGAGCCAGTAGAAAAACGAAAAACTTTGGTGCTTTTGCAGGTCGCTTTTTTGGAGTCTTTTTCATGCGCGCAAAGTCCTCTATTATGCAAAATGGTAACCTTTTTTTAAGTTTGCAATGTCGCTTTTCCAAGGTGATGACAATTTCAGAGTTTTCTTTGTAGTGAGAGAACTTAAAGGCATCTTTTCAAATAATGTTCTGTTCATAAGTGTTAAACTTTTTATACGTGATGATGAGTGTCCGCGTCCGTAATCGGAGGCAGGTGTTCACGAGGCGAGAGCTGCATGCGATCAGGCGCGCTTATTTTTTTATTCTTCTTTTTGCAGTCGCTTTTAGACTTTTAGAGAGACAATGTCAGAGTCCTCTTTGTTGTGAGAGAACATAAAAGCATCTTTTCAAATAATTTTCTGTGCATATACGTGTTAAACGTTTTAAACGTGATGAGGAGTGTAAGTTATCTGAGGCAGGTGTTCACGATGCGAGAGCTACGCTTATTTTGTTAGTCTTCTTTTGCAGTCGCTTTCAGTTGAATTATCGCTTTGCGTTCCTTATTATTTTATTATTATTCTCTTCGATCCGATTCTCTTTTTTCCTTTTCATTCCCCTCCAGTTGCTTTCGTCAAACCGCTTCTATCTTACTCTTTATTGACGTGACCGCGCCCATTTTGAATGTTTTGTTAGAAATGTCAACAGCTCGAGTTTATTTGATGTTTTCCTTTCAGCTTATTTTCTTCTACTGCAAACGATGATGATAGCCATACCTCCAGTATGTTTGCACAAAATTCAAATGATGTTTCCTTAGATATATGTTTACTTGTCCTTGAAAGTTGTCAGGTGACAGGTGGAATTTTTTCGATGAAAAATTACCCTCTATTCCGTCTTGCAAATTTTATATAAGAACTGTTAGTCGGGCCGATCTGCTCTCTCGTTGGCGTTTGGATGAAGGGGAGAAAAAAATGACTTAGGCGCGGTTCAAACTTTACATGTGCCGAACCTAGTGTTCGGCACATGTAAAGTTCGTCGTATGAATCAATTAACCGCTGACCACCCCCGTGTTGGATTAGGATCTGCTATTGACACTTAATAAACTGAAACTAAAACTGAAATTAGGATCGACACTTTTGTATTTGGGTCGACTCTGCCGCTCTATTCGACTGAGCTTGTCGAATAGAACGGCAAATAATCGACTTCGATTCATTGTAGAACAAGTAGCAAAGGACCGCGAACGAAAATGCTGCTGGAGTACGTAGAGTCTATAGAAGATCTGATCAGCCAAAAATAGTAATACAAACACAGTGAGCAAAGCTGATACTACGTAGAACAATTAACGAGACAACGACATGATAGAGCCCAAACTGAAAGCCAAAATGCAACCGTGATATTTAGAATTCTTTGCCTATTACTCATGGTCACGCGCCGCTGTGACTTGGGTCAATTGGCAAACATTTGGATTCGAGCTCCCATTGTTGCCATCACCACGTGCGATTTGGTAGAGAATTGGCGTTCGCGCTAGTTTTTCTATCTTTTTGCTGCTACACCGTGCTGACGAGACCCAACCAGGTCGATACAGCTGTCCACGGTTGCATTTTGGCTTTCAGTTTGGGTTTGTCGTTGTCTCGTTAATTATTCTACTTAGTATTAGCTTTGCCCACTATGTTTGATTGATACATCGATCTTTACATGTGCCGAACCTTATGCATACAATATGCATACATTAAATTAATATTTTTTTCCCCACAATCCCGCTCGATTTTAGGTAGATGCCATGCGCAGAAGACTAAATTTGAACAAAATGGCGGGGAAAGAAGAGCAATCGTGTTCCTCTTGCCTTAAGAAAACAAAATATACTTGTTTAAGGTGCCATGAATACTTCTGTATGCCCTGTTCTGTCTTCGAGCATGATGAAACTGTCAGGGGCTGGAAAGCGGGTAGTTCAGTCTCATATTGCGAGCCAAAAGCGAGCGAAAAGGTTGCAGGTAATGATTCTAATGAATCCCGCGTCTTCTTCTACTTTCACAGATGGCATTAACGTAGAGAAATTCTTCCGAGTTGTTTCCGCGCTACATTTCGTCATCTTCGCCATGTTGAATTCTCTTGGAATCATAACAGTAACCGCTGACCCTAACGAGTTTAGTTCATTGTTTGGCCTTTTGGTTCGACTCAATTAAGTTTGACGTCTGAATCAACTGTCGAACTTAATTATTTGGGTCGACCCAAATAGGTATTAGGTTCGGCACATGTAAAGATCGAAGTTTGAACCGGGCCTTAGCGACAGATTTTAGATCTATGGCTTCTTTGCGCACAGCAACTTGTTGTAATAATATTTATATTGAATTCAAAATATTGACTTCTAGAATGCAAATTATAAACAGAGAAATTGGCAAGTCTTATCTTACACTTACTTAAGTGTCACTGTCTGAGAAAGTGTTCCAAAAGTTGAAAATGGGGGATAACCGATTTTGATGAAACTTGCTGCAGAAGTTGATCTTGGTAAGATATAAAAAATCCCAAAAGCCAAAGTGGTTTTGTTTTCTGACTTTTAGTTCAGAAGTTTCGGGGGGGTGGGGGGGGGGGGTACCATTTGAGGCCAGTGGATCATGGAAAATCACGTTTTACAAGGGGTAAGTTTGGAATAGCATAAAAACAAACAAACAAATCCTATTGACTAATTAATTGTATGGTGTGTTTCTATTACAAATGGTCTTTCGAATCATATGTGCAGATTTGGCAGAGAAGGTTCTGGCAGTGTGGGGGCTGGCACAAGTTTTGGCCAAATTTTGAAGAAAAAAACACCATCCAGAATTGCCTAATTTTGAAAGTTTATATTTCTTAACTGCCTAGTTAGCTCAGATTGATACTTATATTAGGAGATACCTCAATATTAGTAAAATGAAAATCAGTAGAGAAAAAATTGGCCTATTTAACTTTCAGGTGCTTTCAAGACCCATTTCGAAGCACACCGTCACCAAATTTGCATATTGTAAAAAGCAATAATTTAACACCCATTCTAGCTCTACTTAGTTTTAAAAACTTCAGTTTGCTTTAGTGAATCTAAATCTCTTAACGAAACCTGTGATGATCAATAAATATGGCAGTAAACGCTACCTTAGAATCTTAAGTTGTCTAAGAACAAGAAAATCAGTACTCACAAAACCAAGTGTTGCACTTTATTTAAAAGATTGTCTCTTAAAACCGACTGATGATTTTAGTTCGAAAAATATATTCTGTCACTCTGATATGGGGTTATTTAAAAGCCTTCACCTCGGCAGTCATGAAAATACATTTCGTTTGATCCAAAATAATATTTTAATTTTTTTACGATTTATTGAAGTTTGACGCGGTAGGTACTAGTTTTATGCCGCTGAGACCCGAATGCTATAACTCAGATCTAGATTATTTTTTTTATTTCAACAGTAATCAACGGGTTATTTCACACAAATAATCGGCTTCCGAGCCAAACACAAAAATAGTTCAACTTTAAGGCGAAATTTTAAAATTGTGGCACCTGGTTGAAAGTCATTCTATATGTAAACAGAAACTATAAATTACTCTAAATCCTAAGTAATAATAATATCTGTGTGCACTCCACGTTTCCAAGATTTACAACCGTTTGCATTTCACGAAAATTCTAAAACATGCCAAAATAACAACTTGCCTTTTAATCGGACGAGCTCACTTTCTAGAATCTCTTGCTTTGCTTCAAGTTGAGAGTTTTTGCAATTAAAAGTCATCCCTAAATCCCTAAGAGTTTTAAAGCGGTACGATTTCCATCCAGTGCCAAGTTTCAATCGAAGTTTTACCTTGTTGAATAAACGGATCTAAGGGACGGGCCATTTAATTTTTGTGGGGGGGGGGGGGGGTGGGGTTGGGCAATTACCCAAAAAAGTTCAAGCGTTTTGGTAAAAAAATTCTTGCAAATAGTGATGCCGAAAAAAATCATACTCTGAAGAAATTGCCCAACCCCCCCCCCCCCCAACAAAAATTAAATGGTCCGTCCCTAAACGGCCATGCATGTTTCTTCGTAGCGAGTGTCACGGATTCGTGACATACCTTGTGTGCCCTATCAAATCCAACCACACATGTAGCTTGTCACGCGCTCGACACGCTCGCTACGAATGAATATGGCCGTTCAGCTCCCTTTATACAACGAGGTAAAACTTCGATTGAAACTTAGCGCTGGATGAAAATCATACCGCTTTAATACTCTTCAGGATTTAGGGACATAGGTGTACGGGCCGGGGGGGCTGGGGGGGGGGGGGGGGGGGGGGGCTGCAGGCCCCCCAAATTTTGGGCAATTCAGATTTTCTTGGGCAGCGAGAGAAATTTGGGCAAAGCCAGTTTTTAATAATAATAAAGAATAAAGAATAATAAAGAATAAAATAATAATAAAGAAGTTTCCATGTTTTTTTTAGAAGAGATAGATATATTCTATTTGAACGTGAAGTCGGCGTGGTAAAGCCATTTAAATTCAAACGAGACAGTTGTTGCCTGGCACATTCCAGTCGTGAAATAGCAGAACAGAACAAGTTTCACTTTGCCTTAGTTTCGCGCTAAATGGAACAAAGAAAGAAGCATTCATTGATTTCTACTCCGATCCACGAAATCAACCGAAGGAGAAGTACTGTATGAACAGATGAAATCTGCTATCACTGAACCCAATCTTGACCTCAAGAACATTATTGGTAAAACATTCGATGGGCGGCTAATATGAACGGTGTACACAAGGGACTCTCAACAAGAATGGAAGAGTGCTCCAACTTTTAGCTTCTTTCTGTTTTTCCATTTTAGTTTTAAGTTTTTAATTTTAAGTTTGACTTTTTGGTGTTTTTTACGGTTACGTTCAGTCCTTCTCTCTTTCGCTTGCTGGTTTTTGCGTTCGGTTGTCGGTCATCTTGTCGTTCGGTGATTCATGGGTTCAATTGAACTGTCAAATGTTCCCTGATGTTCTGTGCGTCATTTTGGATGTCGTTCCGTTCGTGGATTCTCGGTCTTCGACTTTGGGATGAGCTGTTCGTATCTGTTACATTTTACAAAAACAAAGTGGGACCTTGTCACCTTTTGGTCTTTTTACGGATTGGCACAAGCGAATTATTTCGCCCACTACTCCAAACTTATATAAACTAATTAAAGGTTTGCATCGGGCATTAAAACATTTAGGGTCAAAATCTCATGAGTTACTGTTTTAATATAAATGATAGCACATGCCGCATATTAAGGTTTCTTTCAATGCTAAATTATTTTTTGTTTAACATAAAGGATTCGTACAGTCCTTCTCTCTTTCGTTTGCTGGTTTTGCGTTCGGTTGTCGGTCATCTTGTCGTTCGGTGATTCATGGGTTCAGTTGAACTTTCAATTGTTCCCTGATGTTCTGTGCGTCATTTTGGCTGTCGTTCCTTTTGTCGATTCTCGGTTTTCGATTTTGAGTTGAGCTGTTCGTGTCTGTTATTTTTTACATAAACAAAGTTGGACCTTTTGTTGTAAGTTGCGGTTTGGCGCAAACAAATTATTTCGCCTATTAGTCCAAACATTTTAAATTAAAGGTTTGCAACAAGTATTAAAACATTTAGGGTGAAACTCTAATGTTTTAATATAAATGTTAACTTAAGCCACATTTTAAGGGCTCTTTCTTTGTCACTATTATTTTTCTTCTAGCACAAGGGATTCGTTCAGTCCTTCTCTTTGTTGCTTGCGGGTTTTTACGTTCGGATGGCCGCCGCCTTGTCTTCCGGAGATTCATAGTTTCAGCTGTCCTTTCAGTTGTGCTTTGTTTTTCGATGCGTCATTTTGGTTGCTATTCCGTTCGTTCATTCTCGGTTTGTGATTTTAGGTTGGGCTGTTCGTGTATTTTGCTTTATAAACAAAAAAAAAACACTGCCAGAACCTTCTCTGCCAAATCTGCACATATCATTTGAAAGACCCTTTGTAATAGAAACACACCATACAATTAATTAGTCAAAAGGATTTGTTTTTTGTTTATGCTATTCCAAACTTGCCCCTTGTAAAACGTGATTTTGCATGATCCACTGGCCTCAAATGTTACCATCCCCTGAAACTTCTGAACTAAAAGTCAGAAAACAAAACCACTTTGGCTTTTGGAATATCTTACCAAGGTCAACTTCTGCAGAATGTTTCATCAAAATCGGTTATCCCCCATTTCCAACTTCTGGAACACTTTCTCAGACAATGACACTTAAATCTTTGCGTAATGTAGAGTACAATTCAGCTTAGCTTGTGGCCATGTAGATTTATTTGGAAAGCCTTTCGGATAAAACCATCCTTCCGAGAAATACTGCTGCGGAAAAGTTTGTAAATTTCAATGTGCAGCAAATTGTTTCCCAGTTTGGCACACAGAACATTTAACAAGTTAATTTCAATTGTTCTTTTTCCCTGGAAAGAACATCTAAAACGAAAATTCCTTATTTGGTTCGTAAACAACACCATGAGAGACTACTGCTCAGCAGCTTTCGTTTGAATAATCACACGGTACATGTAGGACTTCCGGTAGATAGACTATGTCAGGGAAAGGGATAACTTTTGCAGAATTATTTGGTTATGCATTTTGTTCCCTGGACACGCCAAAAAAAAAAAACAACGACATTTATTTAGAGTAATGTATATGTTAGCTCGTCAAAGTATACACTGACTTTCAAAAACATATCTATTTGAGAAATATATATCTGATACCTTTTGTATTCACATCAAAAACGTCACCTATTTGATGGGAATACAAAAGGTATATAAATTATATATATATATATATATATATAAGATATATATTTCTCAAAAAGCAATGTTTTTGGAAATCAGTGTATATATAAATAATATAATATATATATATATATATATATATATATATATATATATATATATATATATATATATATATATATAAAGAGAATAAGTGGACACGGTTAAACTTTTGACTTCGGTTTAATGCATACAGGTCTGTTTCGTACAGGGCGAACCTGCACTCCTCAGTGCAAGACCAAAAGTGAACTACAAAGAACATTTACAGTATAAAAAGCATCATATCTCCATGGAGATAACGTTCATGTCTAGACAATGTCACATCACGTTTTTCAGCAGAAATTTATCTTTATGTCTACATTTACTGATTAATTCGTTTCGTTTGTTCAAGGTTGCGGTTTCCGGAAACCGCAACCTTGAACAAACGAAACGAATTAATCAGTAAATGTAGACATAAAGATAAATTTCTGCTGAAAAACGTGATGTGACATTGTCTAGACATGAACGTTATCTCCATGGAGATATGATGCTTTTTATACTGTAAATGTTCTTTGTAGTTCACTTTTGGTCTTGCACTGAGGAGTGCAGGTTCGCCCTGTACGAAACAGACCTGTATGCATTAAACCGAAGTCAAAAGTTTAACCGTGTCCACTTATTCTCTTTATATTCGCTCTACCGATGGTATCGAGCCCTCTCGACACACAATACAAAGATTATCCTGGATATATATATATATATATATATATATATATATATATATATATATATATATATATATATATATGGTTTTTATGACCCCGATCAGCCCGAAAATCACAGAGAAGAGAGAGAAGAGGGAAAGGGAGCGAGAGCAAGAGAAAAAAAGACTAGCAACAGTCTTTAGTTTTTATATATTGGGGGGTTTGTTGATAGTTTTTGAACGACAAAAAAACAAGGCCAAGAACTCTCACAAACGCTTTCCGAGGGCGATATCGTTTTAAAAAATGTAGGTATATATCTCGATAGATTGACAACAATGATCGGGAAAAGTGCCAAAAAGCCATCCGGCCAAAGTCAGCGCTTTCTGGAACACTCTACAGCGTTTGCTTGAAATATGACCTGGATTTTTGAAAACGTGATCAACGAAAATTACAGCAATTTCACTACAACTAGCCCAAACAAGGGATTTTATGAGCCCGATCAACCCGAAAATCACAGAGAAGAGAGAGAAGAGGGAAAGATAGCGAGAGCGACAGAAAAAAACACTAGCAACTGCCTTTAGTTTTTATATATTGGGGGGTTTGGAGACAAAAAAAAAACAAGGCCAAGAACGCTCACAAACACTTACTTGGGGCGACCTCCTTTTCAAAAATCCAGGTAAAATACGAAAATTCAAATGGTTGCTAGGTAGCAAATGCGTGCCGTTTTGACAAAATAAGATGTAAAAGCGTATAGTCAATGCTCCTCTATAGTTGAGCGCTCTACGTCATCCATTCTACTCAAGAATTTGTATATATATATATATATATATATATATATATATATATATATATATATATATATATATATATATATATAATCTTTCACAAGCACCAATATAAAGAAAGCGCAGTCTCCATGAATAAATATAAACTATCACAAATGAAGACAAATTGTAAATTTTGTCAATACCTATATTTCGGCTGCATTAAACAGCCTTCATCACCCTGATATAATAATGTATACAATGTGCCCTCCCGGTTGTTACCATAATAGCTTTATGGCAACTCCTGAACTTGGGCAAGCAGTGAGCGAAGCAATATGCCAATAGTGAACACCTCTTACGAGGCTCTCCAGAGTGCTCAAACTGCAAGCAGTGAGCAAAAGCCCTCCCGGTTGTTACCATAATGGCTTTATAGCAACTCCTGAACTTGGCAATTGCAATGACGTTGTCATATCAAAAAGCAAAAAACAAAAAAACAAATAGGAATTAATTAGCATATAATCATCATACCTTGCAACATTCACAACACGCATGTTTATAGCTGTATACATGTATTAATCATGTCATTGAGAGAAATCAATTGCATCAGTTTCTTGGTGTCATTTTTATGCAATTCGAGGTTGATTCATCTAGCAAATTTCAAATCACATCTCATGATTAATTAATTCCTATTTGGTTTTTTGGCTTTTTGCTTTTTGATAGACAATGTTATTGCAATTAGGTGTATGTATATATATATATATATATATATATATATATATATATATATATATATATATATATATATATATATATATTTGTATTTGAATTTGTATTCGTATTTGTATTTATATTTATCTTCATATTTATATTTATATTTATAAGGGATAATTAATAATAATTTGCGCTGGCTGTAGTTTAAATTTGTTTCTCCCCTTCTTTTGTCGATTCATTTCTGATAATTTGACTTTTTCAGGTCCATGTCGTGAACTAGCGTTCCCAAGTTTTCTTTTCTTTGCTGACAAACGTCTGTTGAACCACACAATAAAAACTCTCCAAGTCCAGGATCTGGATGAATGCGAACTGCTTTGTTACCAGGAACACAATTGTGTCAGTATTAACTTTGAAAACAAAGCAAGTGGAAAGGGAAAATACAGCTGTGAATTAAACAACTCAACACACGGAGAACACGATGGAGATTTGGTAGAAGCAAAAAAATACTTTTACCGTGGCACTGAAGTAAGACTTTACATGTAACGTAAATAATTTCAGCCAATATTTCACTGCCGTGTGCAGGAATGGGTTTTTTTATGCATGGCTATTATTCGCTCATAATGATTTGCCCAAGATATTAAAAACAACGGCGAAGGAATTCGCCCACAAAATGACCTTAGATAGTAAATACTTAAGTTACTGAAATAGGAACATCTACAAAGGACAACATCTGTGAATTTCCTTCATCATTTTATCAGGACGGACCAATCACGACTGGCGAATCATGTCACGTGAATCCTGGCGGGCGAATCATCGTAATAGATCTTTTTATATTTAAGGAAGACAGTATTTACTCTGCGAGCTCAGTTCATGTATGAATTTCCTTCTGAATGACGGGAATCATAGCCGTTGAATCATGTTTGAAAAACCGGGGTCTGCACACTTGATATCGAATCGAATCAAAAAAATCAAATCCCTTGAAATAATGTTGTTCATTTTAAGTCGTAAACAACACGGCTCTAACTATTCTGCTTTACATACGTGCAACAAGTAGAATCAAGTAGTTAGTTAGAATCAACCAAGCCTCCATTTTATGATGCTGAGACTGTGGTTCAGAAGCCGGGTGACATCGTTAAAAGGCGAATCCTTTCAACAATGCGCCAAATCTTGCTACACAGTGGATATATAACAAAAAAGAATAAGGATCTTATTTTAAAGATTTAGTATGTACTAAACAATTCCAACGCTCAGTTGATTGTCAATTGTCAACTTAAAGCAATTGAAATGCTTATTTATTTTGTTAAGTTAAAGTAACTTTTTTCTTTTAAGAATGCTTGTAGCAAGTCTCCTTGTAAAAACGGCGGGACCTGTCAATCAGGATTTACAAAGAAACGATATCGGTGTTTGTGTCCTTCTGGAAGATGGACGGGTCGCAATTGTACAGATGGTAAGAGAACATGATTGGTATCTGCATTGTAGCTCACAATCAGACCTACTGCGTAAGTGATGAGAGACTGGTTATAAAACCTCGCGAACTTCAGAGATGATAACAAAGATACCAGAATTTGTGCAAAACCGTTTGAATTAATTCCATTCACACACATTGGCTGAATACCTTGCTTCTGTTTACTCACGATACTCAGTTGAAACGTTCGAAGACTTGATTCTTTATTTCACGGAACCCACTACAACTCGAAGTAACAACGGCCGCAACCGAAAGTAGGCTATGTTCGCCCTTGGTGCCCGGGCACGGTGCCCGAGTACGATTATCGTTGGGTACTAATGTGAACACACCTTTTCTTCAAGCACCGGTTCTCAGTGTGCACGCGTTTTGCGTTAGTTTCGAGGCACTTTACCTACAAACCACTGCTTTGCGACGTACCCACAATTCCCTTGTACACTCAGAATGTGAACATGTTGATATCTTGGGTACCCAGTGTCTGAACACAGCACCACACATGCTCATACACTGGGTGTAGTGCCTCGGAACTAAGGCTTTGTTCACACTTGGTGCTCGAGCACGGTTCCCGAGTACTATTATCGCTTGGCACTAATGTGAACACACCATTTTTTCAAGTACCCACGCCAGAATTCGGGCACGGTGCCCGTGCCCGAGTACAAGGTCAAGACCTTGTACTCGGGCACTAAAGTGGGTACCGGTTCCCAGTGTGCACGCGTTTTGCGTTAGTTCCGAGGCACTACTCCCACAAACTACTGCTTTTCGTACCCACAATTCCTTATTACACTAAGAATGTGAACATGTTGATATCTTGGGTACCCAGTGTCTGAACGCAGCACCATTTTGTGCCGGTACCCAGGCACTAGTCCTCGGGCACCAAGTGTGAACATAGCCTAACGTAAAACGCGTGCACACTGGAAACCGGTACCCACTTTAGTGCCCGACTACAAGGTCTCGACCTTGTACTCGGGCACGGTGCCCGTGCCCGAATTCTGGCGTGGGTACTTGAAAAAAAGGTGTGTTCACATTAGTGCCCAGCGATAATGGTACTCGGGCACCCTGCTCGGGCACCAAGTGTGAACATAGCCTTAAATTTCGAAACTTAGGCTATGTCCACGCTTGGTGCCCGAGGATTAGTGCCTGGGCACCGGCACAAAATGGTGCTGTGTTCAGACACTGGTAGTGGTAAACACGAGCCACGGATGGCCCACTCGGCCGGAGCATAACCCGGTTTCTGTAGCATGAAGCAACTAGGAATATTGCTACTCCCCCCTGGATGGGATGCTAGTCCACCGCAGGGTTACCCCCAGCATTTTGTCGCCGGTACCCATTTATACACCTGGGTGGAGAGAGACAGTGTGGAGTAAAGTTTCTTGTCTAAGGAAACAACACGACGGCAGAGACCAGGCTCGAACCACCGACCTTCAGGTTGAAAGTCCGACGCGCTAACCACTAGACCACCGTGCCTCCCGTGCCTCAGACACTGGGTACCCAAAATAATATATATAGATAGGCTGAGCCTAACAGCGTAGCACTTTGAACAAGCTTATAAACCAAGGTGAAACTAAACTAAGGTGAAAGGTCGGAAGCACAAGAATTAAGATTGACGACCGGGCTATTTTTCAATTTTAGCAATTTTCAAAAACAGTAAGGTTATTACCCGACCGTCTGCACAGTACATTTAGACCGTACAAAAGTTCACAAAAACAACTTTTTCTCTGTCTAGAATAACTATTAAGACTATTTTCCGAATAAAATACAGTTGTTGCTTGTCAAAAAATGCCCGAGAAACTGATTTGGAAATAAAAAATGCAAAAATACACAAACATATTTGCATAAGGCGACGCGAGTATAAAATCTAAGTCTTCTTTTGTTTACATAAAATCTCTTTTCAATTTATGTAATGAATGAACAAACACATAAAAATGGACAACATAATCTTCTTTCGAAAAATGTTATTGAAATCTCCATTAGTTTATGTTTAAAAGCAAAACGCGTACATTTATAGCCCATCGAGGCCGAGCCGTGTCTTCGATGAAATTCAGGAAATTAATACAAACGAATTAAGCTACACGTTTATAAACAATTCTCCAAAACTAACGAGAACACAAATAAAAGGTCAATCACAGATTGATATCAAGATAAATTCCCATCGAAAAATGTCATTTGTTTTACCTTTAAGTCCCTCGCTTGCTTGAAAATTCTTTCAATCTCCGCGTTGGTTCTGAAATCCGTAATAAAAACAAACATCTCCCGCATTGATATAAACGTATGAAGGTCCTCGAAGCAAGATTTTATCCCTTAAAGCTCTTCTTTTTCCACTAAAGCGGCTTCTGAGTATCCCTTATTTAGTATCCCTGTCTTGAGTAGCAAACCGCGAAAAAATACAGGGAAATAACGACTTTACTGCTCCACTAAACACTGCGAAAGATTCAACTTTTAAAGTGTTTACCGAGCTGACGACTGTGTAGCAGCGCGTGTGGCGTCATACGCGCATATTTTGAGACGTCATACGCGCCCGCGAATTAGCCCTGCCCAACGGACACACATGTCAAGGAGGCGCGCCCGTGAAACATTCCGCTAGCCATGACCATGAAAAACGAAGGGCATAGGTTCTAATATATATAGATAGCCCAAGCCTAACAGCGTCGCACTTTGAACAAGCTTAACTAAGGTGAAACTTAACTAAGGTGAAAGGTTGGAAGCACAAGAATTAAGATTGACGAAGGGGCTATTTTCGATTTTAGCAATTCTCAAAAACAGTATTACGCGACCGTCTGCACAGTACATTTTTATAGACCGTACAAAAGTTCACAAAAACAACTTTTCTCTGTCTAGAATAAATAGTACCACTAGTTTCCGAATAAAATACAGTTTATGTTTGTCAAAAATTGCCCGAGAAACTGATTTGAAAATCAAAAATTGCAAAAATACACAAACATAAGCTTATTTGCATATTAAAAGGCGATGCGAGTGAAGATAGAACCGTACTAATAAAATCAAGTCTTGTTTTGTTTACATAAAATCGCTTTTCAATCTATCTAATGAATGAACAAACACATAAAAATGGACAACAAAATCTTCCTTCGAAAAAATTTATTCAAATCTCCATTAGTTTACGTTTAAAAGCAAAACGCGTACCATGTAATTATAGCTCATCGAGTTCAAGCTTTCTTCGATGAAATTCAAGAGATAGCCACGTTTTAAAATCAATTCGCCAAAACTAACAATAACACTAATAACAAGTCACTCACAGATTGATATCAACATAAATTCTCATCGAAAACTGTAATCTGTTTTACCTTTTAAGTTCCTCGCTTGGTTGGAAATTCAAATCTCCGCTTCTGGTTCTGAAATCATCTCCCGCATTGATAAAAATGTAATACATGAAGTTCCTCGAAGCAAGATTTTATCCCTGAAAGCTCGTCTTTTTCCACTAAAGCGGCTTCTGAGTATACCTTAATTAGTATCCCTGTCTTGAGTAGCAAACCGCGAAAAAATGCAGGAAAATAACCAGTTTAATTCTCCGCTAGGCAAAAGAAAACAACTAAAGTGTTTACCGAGCTCACGGCTGTGTGGCCGCGCGAAAAACAAAGCTTTGCTTTCAAGATCCCGGATGTTGTTCCAACACGGGTCTCGGCGGGCGGACACGCGCCCGCGAAACATTCCGCTAGCCATGACCAAGAAAAATCACGGCGTAGGTTCTATGAGTATGGAGCTGCGCAGCCAGGCCTTCGGCCTGGCAAGTGCTACGCTATGAGTATGGTGCTGCGCAACCGGGTCTTCGGCCTGGCAAGTGCTCCGCTATCAACATGTTCACATTCTGAGTGTACCAGGAAATTGTGGGTACGCAAAGCAAGGGTTTGTTGGTAAAGTGCCTCGGAACAAACGCTAAACGCGTGCACACTCGGAACCGGTGACCACTTAAGTGCCCGAGTACAAGGTCTCCTTGTACTCGGGCACGGGCACGTGGCCGAATTCTGGCGTGGGTACTTGAAAAAAGGTGTGTTCACATTAGTACCCAGCGATAATCATACTCTGGCACCGTGCTCGGGCAAAAAGTGTGAACATAGCCTAACATGTCCATACATATTTATTAATAATATATAGAACAATGAATATTTTAAATGTTCTGCACCAACGTATGCTAATTATAAACAATAGAAGATATAATACAAGTTTACATCCACGCATTCTGGTATAGAACAGTTTCCTCCACACAGTTCAAAAAACTTATTGTGACTTGCCAAACTGTCTTTAAGGCTCTCCCTCTTTGCCATCATGGGGACTTTCGTGCGCTGTCAGGAGACTCTTATGGGCTCTTTGGGACTCTCGCTCGCTCTTGGGGACTCTTGTGCGCTCTTGGGGACTTTTATGGGCTCTTGGGGACTCTTATGGGCTCAATTTGACTCTTATGGGCTCTTCGGGACTCTTGTGCGCTCTTGGGGACTCTTATGCGCTCTTGGGTACTCTTATGCGCTCTTTAAACTCTTATGCGCTATTGAGGACTCTTGTGCGCTCTTAGAGACTCGCATACGCTTTTGGAGACTGTTATGCGCTCTTGGGGACTCTCATGCGCTCTTACGTACTCTTATGATCCATTGAGGACTCGACTCTTTTGCGCTATATTTGGAGACTTCTATGCTTTTTGGGGGACACTTTTGTTATCTTGGGGACTCTCGTGCGCTCTTGGGAAATCTAATGAGCTCTCGGAGACTCTTATGTCGTCTTGCGGACTCTTGCGCGCTCTGTGGAACTCTTGTGCGCACGTTTGGACTCTAGTTTGATCTTGAAGACTCTTAAGCGCTCATAGGGTTTCTCATACACTTTTTCGTTCTGATAGACTCTTATGTAGTCTTAGGAACTTTGCGTTGTTGATGGCTCTCGTGCTTTCTTGCGTTATTGTTGTAATACAATATTACATATTCAACAAGCGTGCCGACGATTGTTATTCCCAATACGGAACATTCTTTGTTCGTATTATAATTAGCTGTAGTTCGCGCTGGAATTAGTATTCATATTGCAGTGTAACTTTGGAGTTGAAACCGTTAGGACGCGGAATAAACTTCGCTCGTCAAAAGTTGTCTTGTCAGGATATTTCTTCATGTCGAAAGCGGACAACACACGAGGAAACAGTTATAATTATGCACTCTTGGAGACTCATATGCCCCCTTCGGGACTCTTACGCGCTCTTTGGGACTCGTATGCCCTCTTGGAAACTCTTATGCGCTCCTGTGGACTCCTGTACGTTTTTGTGGTTGCTATTACGCTCTTGGGCTCTTTCATGCGCTTTTTAGGACTGTCATAATCTGTTCATAACTATTATGTACTGTTGGGGACTTTTATGTATTCTTAGGGACTCTCGTGCTCTCTAGCGGAATCAGGCGCTTTTGGTAACTACCATGCATTCTTGAGCACTTTCATGTGCTATCGAGGACTCGTATCCACTCTTAAGGTCTCTCGTGCGCTCTTAGGGTCTCTAATGCACTCTTGGGGACTCTTATAAGCTCTAGCGGACTCCTGCGGCTTTGGGGACTCTAATGCGCTCTAATCGACCCTTACGCGTTCTTGGAGACTCTTTATCCGCTATTGTGGACTCTTTTAGGCTACCGGGGATTCTCGCGCGCTCTAAGGGACTCTTTCACGCTTTTGCTGACTCTCGTCCGCTCTTTAAAGTGCGCTCGCGTATTCATAACAACATAATAATTAAAACACTCGCTCTTGTTTGGCTGAAACTCTCACGCTCTCTTGGGGAAATTTAAACCTTCACTTTCGTTCTGGGAGTGCGAACTCTTGTCGACTCTGGCTCCCGTTTGGCCTGGTTTTTATGCTTGTAATATCTAGTCTGCGCTCAGTTGTGCTTGCGTTGTTAGTAAAGACTATGGCTTACAAAAGGGCTCACACTAAAGGAGATCGCATGGTCAGACGTCGGTTATGAGCGATCGATTCCACTGTATAGCGCATATTGCTTCATTGCAGATATCGACGAATGCGGGGAAAAAACTCACAACTGTCACCAAAACGCGACATGTAAAAACGTACAAGGATCCTACAGCTGCAAATGTAAAGGTGGTTTTTCTGGGGATGGATACAACTGTACAGGTATTCCATTTAATTTTTTATTTATGTTTTTTTTAAGGTAGAACGAGGCAGGGGAAGGAAAAGAAATTTTGCTGTCATTTGACTTACTTTTCACGGAAATGAGAACAAAAATGACGATATACGATATACAGTACACTCTTTTTTTATAAGAACGCCCAAGTTTTTACTTGAGGCAGCTGAGCTGAGACTGACTGTCGTTCTTTTTTCTGTTTTGGCGCTTTGAGCCTGAACACGTTCTTGCAATGTTCTCATAGATAGATAATTGAATAATATTTTAGCAAATCATAGTTCTGACTAACAATAAAGAAACGTGGGCCAAGTTCTAACTATTTCCAAATTGCTATAGATCTGAAGGTTTTTCGATACAGTTTTCTGGAGACCATACCAACAGTTTTCAATCGGCTTTTTTAAAAGCCGCTTAAAAGCGGTCTTCTCTAAGTCAGATCAACGTGAAATTTTTACCACTAACTGGTTTTGAATTCGAGTTTGGCAAGATCTATTTTCTGGTAAAATCGATATTACCATGACGACGATAAACAAGAAACTTAGAAATCAGTAAAAAGTGAAATTTAGCGCGTTTAAGATTTCGCATTGAAAATCCCACATAGACATCTTAAAATATGGTATAGGGCATATATATTTTGCAAGAATAAAAACATTCTGTATGTTTGAATTAAAATAAATCGCAATAACATTTCAAACCTTACTATTTGTGTACTGGTATTAAATTGATCGAGAGATTAACACTGGTTTTGTGAAAATACTTAATGATAATGTCAAAAAGTAGCTTGATGTTATGTTTGTAAACCTTCAAAGTTTTGTTTACTTTCTCTTTTGCGATCTTGAGAACTACCTTTTTTTCCTAACATCGCTTCATGTGCAAGTTTTGGGCAATTTTCGATTTTAATGGCTTTTGCAAAAATCTGAGAAACGGCTCGATGGATTTTTTAAAACATTCACTGTGCATGCTTAATGATGTGCAAAATATTATCTGAAAGTTTCATTGGCATTAATTCACTGGAACGCCTTTAATTTTCACTTATGTCCAGAAATGCACGTAACTCGGACCTTGGGCATTTCATATCACACACAATTATTTGTAATTTCCATATGACTTCATGTTTGACAAAATTGCTTGTGTTTAGGCAAGAATTAGGTCTAGGGGACACTTCATGATGTCTATCATAAAGAGCATGAATCTCATTAGCGTGCATTTCTGGACATACCTCTTAATTTAAAAGATGAAGACGGCGTACGAACCAGCCGAAAAAATGAGTTACAAGTTTACTTTTTTAAGTTATTTAATGATTTCAAATCAATACGCACTACATTCTTCCGTGATTGAAACATAGCAATGTTCGCTCGTTGATGCAAATTTCTTTGCATCTGTTTTCTTTTGCGTTCAAAACTCCTGCTGTAAAAACGTTTTCAAAACGCAAAAGGGAATTTATTGCTCAAAATAATCCTACAAAGAGATTTAAGGGAATCTGGAAAGTAGCAAGGAGAGTAATAAGGTACAATCATGCTCGAATATAGATAATAATAGATGCACGGCAGCAGATCACAACGAAAGTATAAATCACGGAGGAATGCAGTGCGCATTGATTTGAAATCATTATTAAGCATAATTTAAAAAGGTCTAAAAAAGTAAATTTGTAACGCCATTTTTTCGGCCGGTTCGTACGCCGTCTTCATCGGCGTTCCAGTGGATAATTGCCAATGAAACTTTCAGATAATATTTTGCACATCAGTAAGCATGCACAGTGAATGTTTTAAAAAAATCCATCGAGCCGTTTCTCAGATTTTTGCAAAAGCCATTAAAATCGAAAATTACCCAAAACTTGCACATGAAGCGATGTTAGGAAAAAAGGTAGTTCTCAAGATCGCAAAAGAGAAAGTAAACAAAACTTTCAAAGTTTACAAACATAACATCAAGCTGCTTTTTGACATTATCATTAAGTAATTTCACAAAACCAGTGTTAATCTCTCGATCAATGTAATACCAGTACACAAATAGTAAGGTTTGAAATGTTATTGCGATTTATTTTAATTCAAACATACAGAATTTTTTTATTCTTGCAAAATATATATGCCATATACCATATTTTAAGATACCTATGTGGGATTTTTAATGCGAAATCTTAAACGCGCTAAATTTCACTTTTACTGATTTCTGAGTTTCTTGTTTATCGTCGTCGTGGTAATATCAATTTTACCAGAAAATAGATCTTGCCAAACTTGAATTCAAAACCAGTTAGTGGTGGAAAATTTCACGTTGATCTGACTTGGAGAAGGCCGCTTAAAAGCCGATTGAAAAATGTTGGTATGGTCTCCAGAAAACTGTATCGAGCCATCTTAAGCAATCACTACCTTCCAAGAGATTTTTCTTAACCCTCGGACGTACACACAAACTTATACCCCCACCGTGGTACAGGGGGGGGGGGGGGTGTTGCAACCCCCACTACCGCCCTTGGGTTTTTGCGATGTTGCAATATTTCGGAAATATTTTACGTGTAATTGATAGCCCGCGTTGTTCTCTACAAGATAAGGTAATATTGTGGGTTGAGGCGCTGCTGGGGTCCGTGAAGTCATCCAAAATGGCCGCCAAGATGGCCGCCATCTTTGATTTTACTAAAAATTCAAAATTTTTGGAAAAATGCGGAAATTACAAATATTGTTTGCTAGAGTTGCAAAATAACATATAATTAAACATTTTGATGCTTTTGGTAGCACTTTATATGTTTTTTCACTGAAAAAAGGTAAAAAAACACGCTTTTTTCAAAAATGGCTTGACCACATGTTAGTTATGACGTCATGTCTCGTTACCATAACAACCGGTTGTCACCAAACTTTACCAAAATGTGTCTTAAGGATAAATAAACAGCTACTGTAAACGGCATGTGCTAATCTAATGGTAGAAAAACCTTAAGGGGGAAGGGGGGGGGAGTGGCAACCGCCGCCCCGCCCCCTGTACGACCGAGGGTTAACCTTTGTAAAACATGATAATTACAATTCACTAATAAAAATGGGGATCACCGAGCTTGTTTTTTCAGTTATAAGTACTTACAGCTAAAATTGAGGGACTCTTTAACAGGTTATACTGTTACTATGGTAACCTGTTAAGTCATAACAATAACGATAACTTGTTCAACAGCGACTGGGCATTTGTTTGATACCATTATTGTAGCATCAACTCATAAAGAATCAAGGTATAAGTCTCAAAGTGGTTTCTGTTGTACTACTGTACTACAATTTACGTGCGGTGTTTCATCTACGCATGTTCTTCAGATATAGACAAGTGTACCGCTGGCACTCACAACTGCTCCACGAATGCCTCGTGCAACAATACCGCTGGCTCATTTAAGTGCATTTGCAAGGCGGGGGAGTTTGAAGCGCTTCATGGTTTTGACTTTTGAATCGTGCATTGCTTTGTAAGTGATTAGGTTTGAAATGTTATTGCGATTTATTTGAATATATACCTGGATGTTCGAAATGGTGGCCAACGAAAATTACAGCAATTTCACTACAACTAGCCCAAACAAGGGTTTTTATGACCCCATTTCAGCCCGAAAATCACAGGGTCTTTTTTTTCTCTCGCCCATGCTCCCTTTGTCTTCTTCTCTCTCTTCTCTGTGATTTTCCGGCTGATTGGGGTCATAAAAACCCTTGTTTAGGCTATTTGTAGTGAAATTGCTGTAATTTTCGTTGACAACCTTTTCAAAAATTCAGCTATATATTTCAAGCAAACGCTGTATAGTGTTCCAGAAAGCGCTGAGTTTTGACACGTTTCCCGATCATTGTCGGCGCGCCATTCTATCGAGATAATTATTTGAAGCAAACGCGGTGGGGTGTTTCAGAAAGTGCTGTGTTTGGCCGGAAAAGGTGTTTTGTCGCCATTCTGTCGAGATATATACCTGGATTTTTGAAAACGTGGTCAACGAAAATTGCAGCAATTTCACTACAACTAGCCCAAACAAGGTTTTTATGACCCCAATCAGCCCGAAAATCACAGTATTTTTTTTTCTCGCCCACGCTCCCTTTCCCTTCTTTCCTCTCTTCTCTGTGATTTTCGGGCTGATTGGGGTCATAAAAACCCTTTTGGGGGCTAGTTGTAGTGAAATTGCTGTAGTTCGTTGACCACGTTTTGAAAAATTCAGCTATATATATGCCATATACCATATTTTAATATGTCTATGTGGGATTTTTAACGCGAAATCTTAAACGCGCAAAATTTCACCCTTACTGACTTCGAAGTTTCTTGTTTATCGTCGTCATCATGGTAATATCGATTTTACCAGAATATATCTTTAGCAAAACTTCAATTCAAAACCAGTTAATGAAGAAAATTTCACGTTGATCTGACTTGGAAAAGATCGCTTAAAAGCCCATTGAAAACTGTAGGTATGGTCTCCAGAAAACTGTATCGAAACACCGTAAGCTCATTGTAAACTAAATTTAACTGACGAAAGAGCATTCTTCTCACTGTAAAACTCCAGTTTTAAGTACATTTTCACTGTTTGAAAAACTGGCAGCGCCAACAGTTTGACAAAACTCGCCTTGTTGCGTTACATTACGTCATTCTCATTGTCTGTGCTCTTATATTTACCAGAGAAACGAGCCAATCAGCGCGCGGGAATTCACACATTTGTTGTAAAATATATCATAAACTTGCGCTGTTCCGAAATTCTGTATTGATAGTTTTAAAACGCGCAGATGTCTCCACGAACTCAAACGATTAATCTACTCAGTAACGCTTGGCACTGCTGACGTGCCGTGCACTGCAGCTGACTTACCGTGCATTGCTGATGTACTGTGCACTGCTGACGTACCGTGCATTGTTGACGTACCGTGCATTGCTGATGTACCGTGCATTGCTGATGTACTGTGCATTGCTGATGTACCGTGCATTGCTGATGTACCGCGCACTGCTGACTTACTGTGCACTGCTGATGTACCGTGCACTGCTGACGTATCGTGCACTTCTGACGGACCGTGCACTTCTGACGTACCGTGCATTGTTAAGGTACCGTGCATTGCTGATGTACCACACACTGCTGACGTACCGTGAGTTTGGTGACGTACCGTGCACTGCTGACGTACTGTCCATTATACTAAATTACTATTTACAACTTAATTGTATAAAACAGAAGCAGTCGTTTGGAGATAAAATGCAGGATTACAAGGATACAAGCGGGTTACAGTTCATCAAATTTGATTTCGTGACAGGCGGTCAAGAAATCAAAATTGCCTTCTTGTGGAATTCTGACGTCATCAACCGAGCCATGTGTCCCTTTAACTATTTGAGAAAAGACGACTTTCGTGCTGAATAAATAATTTATTTAGAGTTGAAAAAATTGTGTAATACGGTTGGGCATTTTTAGTCTTAAAGTTATATTTTTCTCACTTAAATGCTTGTAAAATATAAAAAAAAATGATCAACCGTATCAGGTGACTGATAGCAATCTCGTACCCAGAGTTGGTCAGTGGTTGGTCCCTGTGGACTCAGCACGAGATTGGATTGATAGATACATGGAAGTGAATGTTGTTTAAGTTTCCAACGTATTCTTTAAAACACGAAAATATTGAATTGAGCGTGGGCCTGCCCAAGTCTTGGTGCTTCTATTGTGTAAAGTAAAGGATATATAAGCAATTTAAAGCACTTTTCCGACGTCATGCGACTTAAAACATCTTCAGCTGTGACTGGCAGGTGTTATTAATGATATGTGTCATAGGACATGCTTGTTTCTTTTTTATCTCGTTTAGACGGTATTTTTAGGTCAGTACGGTGACACACGGATGGACGAATGTAGCACGACACAACACGAACATTATTTTTAAAGTTGATGATGTATAATGTGTGTATTGGACAACGCTACAACCTTTCAACTCAGTAATACCGCAATGGAAAACATAAAAATATTTTGACCAGTAAGGTCTCACAATTTGGCTCAAATGTGTTGCTTGTTTTGACAAGAGGGCAAATGTGTCCTAGTTTCTTTGTTTATATTATTTTCAAGATAAGAGTTGTTACATTTTGCGTTGTTACAACTCGTGTTAAAGCCGTTGTTACATTTTGCGTTAAAAATGTTGTTACATTTCGCGATAAAAGTTGTTACATTTCGGGTTAGAGTCACATTTTGCGTCAACATTTGTTACATTTCGCGTTAATGTTACATTTTGCGTCAGTTGTTACAATTTGCGGCGTAACAGAGAACACCTATCTCGTTTAAGGTTGCTGTCCAAGGTGGAGTGCCACGACTCAAGAAAAGCGTTTTTCTGTAGTTGGTAACACTGCTCTCGATAATCTGAGCGTCTCTTGCTTCAGCTTGTTGTTTGATTGGTGATCCACCTGCCCGTGCGGCCTGGATCATGCTCGGCTCCAAACGCTTGTTTTCCCTAATGTATGTAACCGAGCAATTGTTTTACTTCACTTTGCAGACAATTCCTCCTATGAATCCAGTTAGCCGTTGGTCGGTCCTTGGGTTTTTGAATATGTGGCCCAATGTTTTTATTGGCTTGACAGCTGTACGAATGTGAATTTTTGGAGGACACGATCCACTCGCTTTGCTCTCTTAAACAGAATGTCAGGATACCAATTCGCTCTTATATCAGTCATCATCATGTTCATTGATTCTTAGCTCGGGGTGGGAGGGATACCAGACTGCCTCTGTTAAGAAGCATTTTGACCACAGCTTATTTGTTTAGCCACCGACAATTTAGTAAAAGCAAACAGATCGGTTTATAAAATCTTTTTAAAAATGTCTATTACCGATCGCAGTACTGGTTCTAATTTTTCTTTTTCTTTCTTTTTCTTTTTTTTTTATTGATATTTCAAAAAAAAAGTTCTTACGTTATACATTACTACACTACACTACATAATACCAGAAACCCATAAGTGGGTTGAAACGTGTAACGCGCATTCACAGCTTCCGAATATTCATTTTTTGCTTAGTACCATATTTGGAAACCCTCGGTCCAGAGAGATTGGAAGCAAGTTGTTCTAGCGAATTGATTGGTTAATATTTTTATCTTGATTTTCCAAATATGGCTGTAACAACTTCTCAGCAAATTGAATAATCGGAAGCTTGTTTTGAAGCGTACAAGAGACAGTTGCACGTTTCAACCCACTTATGGGTTTCTGATAATATACAATACTCAGTAATATCTCAGCTAATTCATATAATAAAAAAACATACCGTCTTACTAATATATTTAACCTATATTGTGTTACAAATCATCACCTTCTTCCTAAAGCTATAATAGTTATGTTGACATATTTTTCCATTTGTTATAATGAATCGATTCTTTCATATTCTTTTTTGCTATTATATGTTCTAGTTTTCTAGTTTCAACTACATTGGCTTTCAGCAAAGAACAGCTTGGTTTAATGTTTTTTACCCGACAGTAATGTATCACTTGTTTGCTAAGAATAATAATGTGATTTAATAAACGGTTATCTGGATTGTTATCGAAAATTCCAAACAGGATAGCTACTTCATTGAGGTTATCCACTTTCATACCGTGTACGTTTAACCAAAGAGTTAACAGAAAGCCAAAAGTTCTTAGTGTGTTCGCGAAAAATTAAGAGATGTTCGAGAGATTCCTCGTGATCCCGACAAAAGGTGCACATAGGGGAAGGGACTAATTTCATTTTATGTAACATTTTGTTGGCGTGCAGTATACGGTTTAGAATCTTGTATTGAAAAGCTCGAGTTCTTGTGTCTAAAGTGACTCGTCCTGGCAAAGAGTAGACACTTTCCCATTCAAGATTCTCTGATATATTGTATAAAGCGTTGAACTTAGCTTGAGCCGTCGGCGGAGTCTGTATACGTTTGATTAAAGCAGAGTAAATTGATTTTGAGTTCATACGTTTTAAATCTGGAAAATTATTATCTTGATTAGCTTCACTTTCCTTATTAAGAAGCTCTTTCCAGTTTGGTGGTATTGAACTAAAAATACCAAGCAAAAGTAGATAATCAGACAAATAAACCTTTCTAGCTTTGAAAAAATTTTAATTATTTAACTTGGAGTCATTCGAAATAATATCGCCTAGTTTAACAAAACATGCATCTATAAGCTTCTCCTTATAGATGGGTTGTTTATCTATCAAAATGTACTGATTGTTCCAAATGACTTCATTCAAAACATCACGTTTTGTTGCTGGAGTATGAACATTAAAGCTAAACCATGATTGAAGACATTCTTTATAGTAAAACGGCAGTTTGTCTGGTAAATAAGAAGAGCTAAACTTGCATTGTAATAAGAAAGAAGACCCAAAGTTCTTTAGATAATGTGATAGAAAGACTTTCCAAGGACTAGTATAGTCATCTAAATACTTCTTCAGGCATGTAATTTTTTGTGCTGTAATTAATGATTCAGTGTGTGGCATTTTTAGTCCACCCTTTTCATAATCGCTGATTAAAGATAATCTTTTCACCTTGTCTTTCCCTTTCCACACAAAATTAAAAATTAATGAATTGATTTGCCTTACTATGTCCTTATTAACAAAGATTAGCGAAGCTCGATACATAAATTTAGGCATAACAAAGGTTTTCACAATATGAATTTTGCCTATAATTGTCAGGTTTCTCCACCGCCAACCATATAAAGTTTTTTTTAATCGATTATAAAATTAGATCAAAGTTCAATCCGTCACTTTTGCGCCGATCATACGTAAAACAGACCCCTAATATTTTAATTGGCTCATTAATTTTCATAATATCCAACGTTTCGTGTCGATAATGAGAGCTGCCTAACCAGTAGGCTTCTTTTTTTTCCTTATTGAGTTTAAGTCCAGTAACTCCAGAACATTTTCCATATGTATCTAATAAAACCATAAGTGTTCATAGGATCTTTATCACGTAGAAAATTAGTTAAGTCATCTGCGAAAGCTATGCATTTAAACTCCTGATCCTCTACCATTATACCCCTGATATTTTCGTTTTGTTTGATCGCTGTGAGAAGGGTTTCTAAAACAAGTATGAACAGAAATGGCGATAGAGGGTCTCCCTGTCTTACCCCTCTCTCGACTGGAAAGAGAGCTGTCGCTACTCCGTTATTCATAATACAACTAGATATGTTTTTGTAAAAGATGCGCACCCACCGAATAAAGGAATCTCCAAAATTAAATTTTTCTAGAGTCTTAATAAGAAATTTCCAACTCAGTGAGTCAAAGGCTTTCTCAAAATCGATGGTCACCAAGAGACCTGGAAGGCTGTTTATTTTTGTATAATCCAAAATATCACCTATAGTACGAACCGCATCGAAAGTATTCCGTCCCTTGACACATGCGCACTGGTCAGAACTAATTATATCTGGGAGAACTTTTTCAAGCCTCAAAGCTATAGCTTTAGATGGGTTCTAATTTTTCAATACGAGTTTACAAATAATATATAATATGTTTTAATACTTCGTCGTTGTCGTCACTGTGGCAGAGAGTGCTCGATACATGTAGTAGAGCAGGAATATGTTTCTTTTACACGAAGAGATGTTACAAAACAGTAACTCGAGTTTCACGTTCGGTGGCGATCATCAGACTGAATAGAAAGGTTTTTGAAATGCGTTAAAGCAGCTCGCGCGCGCCTATCAAATGTCGTATGCAAGCATACCGTTAAGAATTGGAATTTAAGTTCGAATTAAAGGTTCGAATTATACCCTATAAAAGTTCTAACAATCGGAGCAATTCGCCAACCAGTTCGATCTGATCTTTTTATTCAGTCTGATGATAGCCACCGAACGTGAAACTCGAGTTACTGTTTTGTATCATCTCATCGTGTAAAACAACATAATAAATTATGTATTTTACGTATGTGGTATGACGCAGATTATAAATCTAAAACTTTTCCTTTTCCCGCTAGAATGTGGCACTGTATTTGATTTTGAAAAGAAATTATCGGGATGGACGTTAACCGGTACTGCATTCAACAATCAGCCAACATACGGGGATAACCCAAAAGAGAGAGGAAGAGAATCGTCCAAACACAAAGGGAAATGGTGGATAGGAGGCTATGAGAATCGACCCAGTCCCTCTGAAAGTGCTGGCAAAACACAAGGCGATGATCCTAAAGGCTCAATAACGTCACCCTATTTTGTGATACCTGGAAATCTCCTCAAGTTCTTGATTGGAGGCGGTTGTGATAAACAAGTTGTTCGCGCTGAGCTAATTGTTGAAGGAGGAGTGGCTTTGAATGAGACTGGGAATTGTAATGAAACTATGAGAAAGAAAAGCTGGAATGTATCGGCGTACACTGGTAAACGGGCTCAGTTGCGTTTGATTGACAATTCCTCGGAAAGTTGGGGCCACATTAATTTTGATCACTTTGAAGCAATTTGTGACTGAACAATTTTTTGTTCGTACTATCTCCGTTAAGGCCCGTGTTGAAGCCACAAATGTAATAATTGACCACAAATGTTATAAAGCCTTCAAATGTAATACGAATTGACCACAAATGTAATAACGGATTTTACCGTGCGTTCTTCAGTTTGCACAACAGAGTTACCAGCCCTAAGTTGTGAGGACCTGGATTTTGCCAGTCATGCACTATCTTTCTCGGACAACCAAACTTGGACCAACCTTATTTTATCTTATTATGTAGTTTGTTGGACGTCATCCGTCATTCACATTTGTGGTCAATCCTTATTACATTTGAGGGCTTTATTGCATTTGTGGTCAATTATTACATTTGTGGCTTCAATGTTGAAGCCACAAATGTAATAATTGACCACAAATGGAATAAAGCCCTCAAATGTAATAAGGATTGATCACAAATGTAATAAAGCCCCTCTCTGATCCGCCTTAAGGAAATTATTAATTCCCCGAAGTGGCATATGGCATGGCTTAAACTTAATCCAGCATCGCTTGGCTGGTTTGAGATAATAGGTATTGCCTGGCGCACTTGACAAGCTCACACATCCGTCTTCAGCTTGTATCCCTGCCTCAGACTAGTGCCGTACCTTGTTTGAATCAAAAGTTTATATTAAATTCGGCGGTGCACACTGCTATCGTTGACGAAGACGTTGAAATTTTTTGTTGTAGGAATGCCATGTTTGCTGTTGAAATTGTTAGTTCACGATGCATTACCGTATGTGGGACTCGTATCATTTGTGTGCGCATGCTTTTACCAAAAAGAGGGCGATTTGAACAATTAAACTTTGAACTTTATATAAATTACTTTAAGTGGCATGCCCTTCGGTAGCACTAAGTTTTCTCTCTGTGAGTTGATTGTCACGAAACTTGTTGCACAGTCCGGTATCCTGTCTATACGTGTAGTTAATACTGTTTCATATAGAGGTACTGCTACTGTTACGGAGATTTTATTTGCCTCTGAAATGGTAGAGTAGCCAGGTGAAAGTTAAGTATGCAGTTTATTTGACAAATTTTTACAAAGTTTGGTTGCGAGGCGCTCTTCAGTATTGTAGATGTTACTTCGGGATTGAACACGTGGCCGATATAGTCACATGTGGTGAAAGTCACGTGATGTTTTTCTTACGCCAGAAACAGCTCTGTCAAAGTTTAGTGGCAAGGTGATGTAACTACCTATTTCCGAGTTGATCATGTGGCCGATGACGTGGTATAACGGTTAGACTTTAGTGAACTGAAATGAAATGACAAGAGGCTAGGATAAATAATTGCTTAGGTTCGTTCAGGTTGTGAAATGTGAATAAACGTTTCTTTTAACTTGACAGCTACTCACTCCGAACATTACTTCGTTTACATTTTATAATCGGACCTTGGTTCCGTACTAGAAAATGTTTAGTTGAGATAATAGCAACTTCAGGTTTGGTCACGTGAATGACAGATGACGTCCAACACACTACATACACAACTTCAGTTTGTCCAAGTTTGGTTATACGCATGGCTGGCGAAATCCTGGTCCTCACAACTCAAGGCTAGTAACTCTGTTGCGCAAACTGAAGAACGCACGGTGAAATCCATTATTACATTTGTGGTCAATTCGTATTACATTTGGGGGCTTTATTACATTTGTGGTCAGTCCTTATTACATTTGAGGGCTTTATTACATTTGTGGTCAGTTATTACATTTGTGGCTTCAACAGCCCGTTTACACATACGATTTTTGATGCCGTTTTTGTCGCGCTCTCTAATGCAACTTTTGTCGTAAGTGTAAACTAGCGGCGATTTCCTGTGCGATTCGGGCGCGACATGTGCTTTGATTTGCAGTGATTTCCCAAAAATCGCCGCCAAGTTGCATCAGGTTTCGAACATTTCGAAACCTCTGCGACATCACGCGACAAAGCGCGCCCAAATCGCACTGAAATCGCCGGCCGTTAATACATGCGATTTGAAGACGCAATTTGCGCGCGACAAAAATTTCGCAAAAAATCGCCTGTGTAAACGGGCCTTTAGGCTACATGACCCTTGACACTTTATACATCACAGGTTTTTCTTTTCTTTCTAGTATTTATTCCGAATTAATCCTCGGACGAACACGCAAACAAATACTTTCGAAATATTGTAACACCGCAAAAACCCAAGGTTAGAGTATAACCCTTATACCCTAACGTTGTTTTTTGCGGTGTTACAATATTTCGAAAATATTTTACCTCTAATAGATAGCCTGTGATGTACTCTATATGATAATGTAAATATTGTGGGTTATGCCGCTGCTGAGGATCCGCGTTTTAATTCGTCATTGAACTTTTACAAATGTTAGCGAAACTTCACACATTTAAAAACAACATTTACCGTGCTGTAGCGCTTGAAGTCCGCAGATCGTTTTTAATTTTTCACTGGTCAGCGGGAATTACCAATAAAAGTTTACAGATGATAGATGGAACGAAGGAGTGAAAATGTGCATATTTCTGCACAATTGCTATTAATACCTATTAATACCTATTAATACCTATTAATATCTATTAATACCTATTAATAACTATTAATACTTATTAATATCTATTAATACCTATTAATACCTATTAATACCTATTCACTAGTTGCTTTAGTATTTACGAGTTAAAAAATTGCAGACACTTCAAATTATACTTATTGCATTGGTGAAAGGAAGCCTTGAACTGGTTCCATGGGGAACAGGGACCCTTCCTCTTCCCAAGCGTCGCTTTTCTCCCTATTTCACACAAAAAAGCCTATTTACAGGCCATACACAACATCAGACGAGATGGAATAATCAACGATTTATATATTCGGACGGTGGAAATAGGACGGGAACACAATACCAGACTCTGAAAAATAAAGGTTAATAGAAATATTTCTGTGACTGTTAACTGCAACATTTAGACGGCCTCGCGGTGTCAAATTTGTTTAATTAGATAGGACAGGGTCAATGTTAAAAAAAGACGAGTTGTCTCGGAATTGGTGTCTTTACGGCTAAAGTCATGAACATTTGATTAAGAGATCATTTACAATGCGAATTCTGCTGATTCTTACTTTAAACTGGCAAAACAAAAGGGGTGTCAGTAAAACGCGGGGTCGGGGCCGAGGTCGGGGTGGGATTAGGTTTAGGATTAGGTATTGGATTAGGCATAGTGTTAGGATTAGGTAAAGGGATCATAGTTAATCCCATACCTAATCCTAGACCTAATCCCACCCCGATCCCGGCCCCGACCCCGCGTTTTACTAACACCCAAACAAAAGAGCCAGAAAAGAGGCTGTTGAAAGGTTATACATCTTAGCAAACAATATGATGAGTTAAACAAAATACCAGGAAATATTAAATAAATGAAGGTAACGTACAGAGATACTCATCGTTGAATGTAATACCGTTTCTTATAGCAAATGTAGATCTGTAAATCGCTCCGTAGTATTACAGTTGGGGCTAGGCAGAGGTAGAGTCTATGTGATGATCATTTGATTGAGCAACTAACTAGTACACAGTGATAAATGAAGAGATAAAGGGAAGAGTATTTGCCTTCCCACCGACCCACTCCATGGTCAGGTTAGCCTGCGAGCAAGCTCTCGGGCTCTGGCACGGTGGTCGGGGGGAGGGGAGGAGGGGGGGGGGGGGCAGAAGGGGAGGGGAGAGGAAGGAAAATGCTCGCAGGCTATGCTATGGTCAGGTGCATGTTATGATATTTTTTTCGTGATAAAAGCACTTTTGTTATCTCTCTATTACGAAATTTTTATGCGAAATTGTCCTTGAGGGTACGAAACAAAAATTACGCTGTTTTCAGCTTAGGATGCTTAAAGTTATAGTTATATCTATGTCCCTTTTATTATTATATTAATTTTTTGTTGGTATGCGTTCTTACGGTCCTCTTATTATTTCTAATCTTGATTTAATTCATGTAAATTAGCGTTACGTAATTTCGATGCTGTGTACGTATGTGCTGGTCCCAAGCGAATGCTCAAGATTCTGTTTCTGTGCAAAGTGACACCGAATTGCACAACTGCGGCGGCCACACTGTGGTTTAAAGGTACCCTGCAGTCTCTTCTGCGCATGGCCCTCGCCCAGTGTTTTGTGAGGCTCACACCATAGAATGTTAGTGAACCTTCCACTTCACTGCAGAAAAGATCCGTTGCATGTGCTGCTTGTGATGTTATCTTTAACTGTCCGATCGTTAGTTGCCTCGGCACCGTTTCTTTTTCAACTCATCGACATTAGAGTAGAAATTTACTTTCGCAAGCTTTCCGATCCGTAATGGCGGACATTCAGCTTCTGCTAAAACTTGACATTTGCGTCATGTAAGTAGTCGCAAAGTGTAACGTATCGTTACAATCAGAACAAAAAAATGTAAACTCCAAGCATGCGCACAAGGGACTGCATGTCTCTAACGTAAAGGGGCTTTTATATTTACATACATACTTTATTTGTAGCAGGCCATTAAAATTAAAGGCATCTTATGAAGCTGATGCTACAACTAACTTAATACAACAATAAAGAAATAAATTAATAAAACTTAGATAAAAATATTTACAGCTAAAATAATAGAATGCTATTTACAGGTAAAATTTTGATAACAAACGTAATTTTCTAGATCTTTGTAATTATTTACACAGTATTCCTTTAATAAAAGAGATTTGCTGTAATGCGACTTTGTTACTGCTAGCTTTGAGTTTTTTTTTTCAATTTATCAATATTACTACACTCCCGTGTTGCATTACGGCTACGCTGATTTCCCTTTCGTAAACGGTCATATGCCATTTTTAACGGTCGATGCTACATTAGCATTCATTAGTAACCAAGCCTTTTGAGCCGTTACAATATTTTCTTTCAGTATAGCCCTGGCCCTGAGGAAGACTAGTACAATTAGTCGAAATATTGGCCATTAATAAATCTGCCCTTTGCCGTAGTGCCAGCCTTGCATTCAGTTTTGTATTTTCCTTTTGTAATGGTCGATGCTATTTCTCTCTAGTTTATGCCTGGATTGGGACGAAAGTAGGCTATCATTATTAGATAAAATTGGGCCTAGGCGCGATTATGAGATCTAAGCTAGATACACGGTTAGGAAAGATTTAGGGTAAGGGTGACCCGTTATTGATATATATTAAGAAAAGCACCCTTTATAATTAAATTTTTGTTAGGTTTGCCGGATCAACTCAGTGGTCTAGTGGTAAAGGAGAGATGTTAGCATGCAGAGGTTCCGGGTTCGATTCTAAGTAATTAATTGCATTTTTCTTTTTCTGATAGAAAAAGTAATTCTAAAATTGGTGAAAATTTAAAATGGCATCGATCGTTTACGAAAGGGACAATAGCAAAGCGCACAATTACTATTTATAGAACTAAAACTCAGACAAACAAACCAAAAGTGACTCTCAGGGGATTCCTAATAAGGAATTTCTATTGTCAGAAATGCAAGAATAAACAAGAATAAATTATAAACTCAGACAAACATGAGTACTGACGTCATTTGTGCGCTTTGCTATTGCTACGGCTACTGACAATTTTAGATAACAGGACCTCTGAATAAGAGACCGAGTGTTCTTAAGAAAATAGAATCGCAAGGTGACGTGAGGGGGGCCGGACGGGTTGACGAGAGCCGGTCCGGAAAAAGCCGTCCGGCCCCGCTTGAGTTCAAGCAACCTCGAACTGCACGACTATTCTTGTATTTTCTAGTCATATTATAAAATACTTATTGACTGAGTTAGGTCGGGCCGGACGGGAAAATATTTGGCTCTTGGGCATGGTGCACGGGGTATATACTCCATGGGAGAATGCCAAAGTATGGGTAAGTATGGGCAAGTATGGATAAGTAGAGGTAAGTATTGTAAATATATGCACTCTTCGGTGCAACCATGGCATTCTCCCATGGAGTATATACCGTGCACGGACCTCGCTGCGCATGGCCCGTACGCCATGACCTCGAGCCAAATATTTTCCCGTCCGGCTCTCCCACTCAGTCAATAAGTGCATAATATTATATCGCGTTTCACCGCTGCTTTTCAAGAGTTTGAAGTCAAATAATTGAAGAGTGAACAGATTTTAAACAATGAAAACATCTAAGCGTGACTTAAATATGCATTGTGTGAAACGAGACAACTGGAAAACGCAATGCACTGGTCATTAATGCTTACCAACAAATGTTGTAGGTACATTCTGCTTTTCCTCTTCATTTACAGTTATTGTTCTGCAGTCTTCACTGTGGCTGTCTGTTTCACCTTTTTAAATGCCCCCAAAAGCAGCACTATGTGATTATATCATATTTTACAGCTCTAGTATAAAATTATCTTTAAATGTCCGCAATTTTTGCGACCACACATCATCATTTAGTAAGGATGATTTATAAATAAGATATTTTTTGAAATACAGTGCAACAGCACAAAAATCCAAGGCGAGAGCACGTGGTGGGAGTATATTAAGTTTGCGTGTAAGTTCGAGGGTGTTAATATTAATTTTTTATTGTTTTAACAGTGTTTAGGAGCAATAGTATATGTATGTTAGTTCATAAATTAAACTATTTTTCTCCAATGACTTAAAGCTACCTCAGTGCTCTGGCTTAATTAACACTCAAGATTCGTTTACTAACCGTGTTCTAAACAGAAATATAGTTTATTCGCAGGTAAGAAGGGTGAATTCTATTTTTCCTGTTTGTTTGCTTATACCATGTATGGCGTGTTTGTAAAAAGAGAATACTTCAACAGATGGCCACTTTTAGACGAATGAAATGAATGCCGGGATAATATTAGGGGACTAAAAGAAAATTAAAGAAAACATTTATAAGAAAAATATATGGCCTTCCGCTTTCACACCTTATTTCTTCTTATTTTTTTCATTATTTTCCTTTTATCCAGACCTTAAAAGAAAGCTGAATGAGGGTTTTTCAAAGACGAGAGATGACAAACATGCCACCAGTTAATTATGTTTGCCGTAGTCCAAATATGGTAACAGGGTAACTATTTAAGATGTTAAACTGGCAGCTGAAAATTTCAAAGCAATAAAGCCTGTTTTTCATAAAATGCATTGGTTAAAAATGACATGAATACATAAAGTAAATGGCTTTGACGTTAACCTGGACTCTTTTAAACTCAATATTTTCGGCAAAGTTCCAAAATATCTGTAATTGAAGTGAACATGACTTCTCCGCTGTATTTTTGCATTTTATTCTTGCTGTCTTCTTGGGATTTAATGTCGGCCTGCTCTGAAAACGGTAAGTGTGCGAGTTGATCTCAATGTCAGTGTTTACGTTACAGTAAGAGACCGGGGAGCGTCTTTTAAATAATTTTCTGTGTTGCACATGTGTGTTAAGTTTTCACTGGCGCGATAGCGGAGTGTCCATTAATCCGAGGCGGGTGTTCACGAGGCGAGAGCTGCACGCGATCAGCCATTTCAGCTGCCTAATAAAAAAAAGTGCACAAGGTTTTAGCTGAGCCAGTAGAAAAATTAAAAACTTCGTTGCTTTTGGAGTCGCTTTTTTGGAGTCTTTCAAAGGTTTCATTTTCCGTAAAGTTTCCAAAATCACTGTTATTGGCCGGTGAACATTCCGTATTTTTGTATTTTATTATTGTTGTCTTTTGTAAACTAGCATTGGCGTGCTCAGAAGGCAGTAAATTATAAGTTTGTTTTAAATAGAATGCGGTTACTGCTAAATTATACTGTTAAGCAAAAGTGGTAAGTTGAACGTTTTTGTTAAAGTTTAGAATGTGGCATTTTCCAGGTAATCCCAATTGTAGTGTTTCCGTTGGTGTGAGAGACCGTTAAAGCTTATTTTTTAAAATAATTTTCTCTGCATATACGTGGTAAATTTTGTGCATGATAGCGGAATATACAAAATCATTAAAATTCAAATTTAAGATGACTTCCTCGCTGTAGTTTTGTAATTTATCATCATTGTCTTTTCAGAAACTAACATCGGCCTGTTCTGAAAACAGTTAGTACGTATTTCATTGTCGTTATTGGGTAAAGCAATCGGTGCTAAAATATACCATAGAGGACTTCGTGCTTGTTGGAGGATCATCGGCAAATAATATAGTGAGTTACATTTGTGATCCTCACAGTGTGCTATCAAATTAAGCAGTTGAAAAAGCAACCCGAAAAAGAAATTCAGACTTGAATGGGATTCGAACCCATGACCTTGCCATACCAGTGCAATGCTCTATCCACTGAGCTATCAAGCCACATGGATGGATGATTAATTGTGAGTTCGTAATACACCCGATGATAGTGGATATATATAAATGTGAATATATGAAAATCAATCATATATTTGAACTTCGAATAAACATGAGTGACATTTGTGATCCTCGCAGTGTGCTATCAACTTAAGCAGTTGATAAAGCAACCTGAAAAAGAAATTCAGACTTGAATGGGATTTGAAACCATGACCTTGCAATACCGGTGCAATGCTCTATCCACTGAACTATCAAGCCACTTGAATAGATGGTCAATTGTGAGTTCTTAATACACCCGATGATAGTGAATATATATGAAAGTGAATATATGAAAATCAATCATATATTTGAACTACGAATAAACATGAGTGACATTTGTAATCTTCGCAGTGAGCTATCAACTAAAGCAGTTGAAATAGCAATCGGAAAAAAATTGAGGCTTGAACAGGATTCGAACCCATGACCTTGCAATACCGGTGCAATGCTCTATCCAATGAGCTATCAAACCATATGGATAGATGGTCAATTGTGAGTTTGTAATATACCCGATGACAGTGGGTATATATGAATATGAATATATGAAAATCAATCATATATTTGAACCATGAATAAACATGAGTGACATTTGTGATCCTCGCAAGTGTGCTATTACCCTGGGTGCCAGAGGTTTTTCTTGCGCGGTTTCCGGTGTCGGTTATGTCTTTATTGTGACCCGCGCGAAAAACCTCTGGAGCAGAGCGCTATTTCTTTGATAGCGCCGAGCCAATGACAAGCCTGTTTAAATCGATCTCGTCCAGAATTTGGACGAGACAGCCGATTGGCTCCTAACGACTTCCCATGGGCTTTCTGATGTAACCGACTCTGCGATTGGTTTACAAGAATAGAGTACACTGCGGGAAAGAAGCTCGTGGAATGAGAAATTATTTCTTTGTGATGAGGTGTTGAAATGTCGGTTGTTCTTGAGATACTGCACTAAAAGATTTGAGAAGGCTCTGGAGGAAGTCATAACAAAGGTTCTTGAAACCTTCGACGGTTTCGATACGTTAAGCGCCGAGCAAACGGATGGGATTTGCAATTTTATATGCTGCAAGGATGTTTATTTTAAGTATCTCGCCAGAACGGGTATCGCTAGCCGACGAACAAGACTTGTACTTCTTTATTCCTTTACCAGGCGAGCTGGAACATCGCTTTGATCGCGTGCTATCCACTTCAGTTTTCCAGCGGGCCACATTTCCCTTGCAATGTTCATTCAAGTGGTTAGTTCTTCGATAGTCGCTTCGCATTTTTCAATTCGGCGGTAGCACTTTTTGCATAACACATGTGGCCCGACAGAGAGATTGTCTTCTTGGGCGTTGAAAATCACCGTAATACGTCCGAAAATGTTCATTTTTTTTGCGTTTTCTTTAATTAGGCTGTAGTAGCCCCCACTGGAAATGACATTCACTTCGTATAAACGGCACGACAGCGAAAACTTTTAGTTTGGAACAGTTTTCACGGGAGTCGGAATTTGAAAGCCGTAAACAAACCCGTCATTTGGCAGGCCATTTGACACCTTGTAATTAGCCCCCTGTCAAAGCTGTCATATCTTCACGTGCCAGCACGTGCCAGTGCATGTGAACACAGTGGGAGGTCTTCGCTGTGATTGGTTTAGATATAATTAGATGAAAACGATCAAAGTTCACCGAGAATGGTAAATCAAACCGCTTTGGGCCAGAGGTTTTCTCGCGGCTTCGCCACTCGTTGATCGGCCCACGAAGCTCGCCGCGAGAATACCTCTGGTACCCAGGGTAGTGTGCTATCAACTTCAGATATTATTGATTTTCATATATTCACATTCAAATAATACATATAGATAGCCCAAGCCTAACAGCACTTTGAACAAGCTTAACTAAGGTGAAACTTTACTAAGGTGAAACTTAACTAAGGTGAAAGGTTGGAAGCACAAGAATTAAGATTGTTCAATTTTAACAATTCTCAAAAACAGTATTACGCGACCGTCTGCACAGTACATTTTTATAGACCGTACAAAAGTCCACAAAAACAACTTTTCTCTGTCTAGAATAACTAGTACCACTAGTTTCCGAATAAAATACAGTTTTTGTTTGTCAAAAATTGCCCGAGAAACTGATTTGAAAATCAAAAATTGCAAAAATACACAAACATATTTGCATAAGGCGATGCGAGTGAAGATAGAACTGTACTATAAAATCAAAGTCTTGTTTTGTTTACATAAAATCGCTTTTCAAACTATCTAATGAATGAACAAACACATAAAAATGGACAACACAATCTTCTTTCGAAAAAATTTATTCAAATCTCCATTAGTTTACGTTTAAAAGCAATACGCGTAACATTTAATTATAGCTCATCGAGTTCAAGCTTTCTTCGATGAATTTCAAGAGATCGATCACCTGGATCGATACAACTGAATTTAAGCACGTTTTAAAATCAATTCTCCAAAACTAACAATAACACCAATAAAAAGTCACTCACAGATTGATATCAACATAAATTCTCATCGAAAACTGTAATCTGTTTTACCTTTAAGTCCCTCGCTTACTTGGAAATTCAAATCTCCGCTTCTGGTTCTGAAATCCGTAGAAAACAAACATCTCCCGCATTTGATAAAAACGTAATACAGACGTTCCTCGAAGCAAGATTTTATCCCTGAAAGCTCGTCTTTTTCCACTAAAGCGGCTTCTGAGTATCCCTTAATTAGTATCCTTGTCTTGAGTAGCAAACCGCGAAATATTCAGGAAAATAACTCCTTTAATTTAAACGGTTTTCTCCGCTTAGTAAATTCACAGCAAAACATCAAAGTGTTTTTCTAGCTGACGTGACATTCGGCCGTGTAACCGCGCGAAAAACAAAGCCTCGCTTTGGTTTCAACATGACGTCGTACGCGCATGTTTTGCGACGTCATACGCGCCCGCGAGCTAGTCCTGCGCGACGGCGGAGCTACAGTAGTACAGTAGGTCACAGTAGTCCGGTCCTGCGCGACGGCGGACGGAGGGCACACGAAGATGGAGGGCACACGCGCGCCCGCGAAACATTCCGCTAGCCATGACCATGAAAAATGACGGGCACAGGTTCTGGTTCTATGAGTATGGGGCTGCGCAGACAGGCCTTCGGCCTGGCAAGTGCTCTGCTAATATAGTGTTTGTGTGGGAATCCAATGTCAAATAACTTAAATTTTCTAATATTTGTGAAATGAAAACTCGCAATACCAGAAAGAAGATTTTAAGAATCAAATTTGAGGAATGTAGCTGTGTTAGAAAGCGTGCAAATAGTGTTTTTGTTTTCCACATACATTTGTCTGTAAATTATATATATTTTTTATAACACATTTACATTATTTATTTACTTTGATGAGTAAGACTTAACTAGTATCGTAAGTTTACAATTCACAAAAATTAGAAAATTTCAATTTTACTCAAATTATTTGACACTGGATCATATACAAACACTGTATTTTGTGGCATGTTTGTGCTGATAACACATGATTCCCATAAAGCGCAAAGTCCTCTTTAATGCAAAAATGGTAACCTTTTCTTTAAAAGTTTGAAATGTCGCATTTTCGAGGTAATGACAATTTCAGAGTTTTCTTTGTAGTGAGAGAACATAAAGGCATCTTTTCAAATAATTTTCTGCGCATATAAGTGTTAAACTTTTTATACGTGATGAGGAGCGCCCGTAATCCGAGGCAGGTGTTCACGAGGCGAGAGCTACCCTTATTGTTTTATTCTTCTTTGCAGTCGCTTTAATTGAATTATCGCTTTGCGTTCCCTTATTATTTTCTTATTATTCTCTTCGATCCGATTCTCTTTTTCCCTTCGAGCAATTTTTACGTCTTTCTCCTCCAGTTGCTTTCCTCAAACCGCTTCCATCTTATACTTTATTGACGTGACGGCGCTCATTATAAGTGTGTCGTTTGAAATGTCAAGAGCTCGAGTTTATTTGACGTTTTCTTTTCAGCTTAATCTTTTTGAATGAGAATTTTTTTACTGCGAACGTGGATGATAGCGGAGCTCTCGCGGGCCGAAGGCCCGCTGCGGAGCCCCATACTCATAGAACCTATGCCCATCATTTTTCATGGTCACGGCTAGCGGAATGTTTCGCGGCGTCTGTTACATGTGTGTCCGAGCGTCGCGCAAGGCTAGCTCGCGTGTGAGAATGATGTCGCAAAACATGCGTGTATGACGCCACACAACATCCGGGATCTTAGCAATTTTGAAACCAAATTGAGGCTTTGTTTTTCGCGCGGCTACAAATGTCAGGTCAGCTCGGTAAACAGTTTGATGTTTTGCTGTGTTTAGCGGATTTACAGTGGTTATTCCCTTCATTTTTTCTCGGTTTCCTACTTAAAACAGGGATTCTAATTAAGGGCTATTCAGAAGCCGCTATTCTTGGTTTTCACATGACGTCATAAATTTTATAAAATCTAAACTATACATCCTACAAAGCTGTTTCTAACATGTTATGTGGATACAAGTATTATTAATCTTTCACAGAAAGTTTCAGGTTTTCACGATGTTTTGCTTCCGATTTACAAAGGTTTTAAATTGTCACGCAATTCGTCATGCTATTACAGATAAGCCGTGAAAATAAACAAAATTGAATCAGCTGAAAGTTATTGTTTGCATTATAAGTGCTTATAAGCCAAGTTAATGGAGCTTATAACAAATACAATATGTTTTGATTTGATTTTTGGTGTAATTAAGACTTTGAATTTTTGGCCGCCATCTTTGCGCTCCTGAGTGGGGCACAAAGATGGCCGCTCCATACATTTCTTACTAAAAATGTCTAATACTCGTTCGCCTATAACTCTTGAACGAAATGTTTTGGCGCTTCAAAATTTGGCCAAGATGTGTAGTTTTAAACTCTCTACAATTCCATAAACATTTTGGATTTGAAATCTACTGTTTAATGCTTCTGAATTTTGATATGACGTAAGTGAAAGCCAAGGATAGTGGAATAAGAAGAGCTTTCAGGGATAAAATCTTGCTTTGAGGAACTTCATACGTTTTTATCAATGCGGGGCAATATTTCAGAACCGAAGGAGCGGACTTTTAACGAATTTCCAAGCAGTCGAGTGACTTAAAGACAAAATAAATCACATTTTTCGATGGGAATTTATGTTGAAATCAAGTTTATTGACTTTTCCTTTGTGTTCTCGTTAGTTTTGGAGACATGTTCACAAAAGATCGTGTTGTTATTTTGAATTTCATCGAGGACAGCTCTTCCTCGATGCGCTATAAATGGTACGCGTTTTGCTTTTAAACAGAAACTAATAGATATTTGAATAAAATTTTTCAAAAGAAGATTTTGATGTCCATTTTTATGTGTTTGTTCATTCATTACATAGGTTGAAAAGCGATTTTATGTAAAAAAAAAAAACAAAAAACCTATGAAGTTCCTCGAAGCAAGATTTTATCCTGATAGATCTTTTTCCACTAAAGCGGCTTCTGAGTATCCCTGTCTTGAGTAGCAAACCGCGAAAAAAATGTAGGGTAATAACGACTTTAATTCTAAAAATGGTAAAATTGCAGCCAGGATTCATAACTATAAACTGGAAAGGAGTTGACACTGGCTGGAATAAAAAACGTAAAAGCTGCTAAGAACTAAAACGTTTTCTGTTTGTAAAAATAGAAAAAAACAAAGCCACTAATTATCACAATTCAGAATTCAGGGAAGGATCACGTGGAAATTCCGGATGTTTACACCTCTATTCACTAATTGAGCTCTCAAGTCGTCACGTCGCCATGGTGCCAATATACCAGCATATCTGCATAATTTGTAGACTATATATATTTGCATGTTATGTGTTAATTGTCATCACTGAGGAAGACTCGAGTTTTTGTAGTCGAAACGTCTATTTTTACAAACAGAAAACGTTTTAGTTCTTAGCAGCTTTTACGTTTTTTATTCAAGCCAGTGTCAACTCCTTTCCAGTTTATAACGACTTTAATTCTCCGCTACCAAAGATCCAACTAAAATGTTTACCGATCTGACGGCTGTGTAGCCGCGCGAAAAACACAGCCTCACTTTGCTTTCAAAATTGCTAAGATCTCGGATGTTACGCGACGTCATACGCGCATGTTTTGCGATGTCTTACGCGCCCGTGAATTAGCCCTGCCCAACGAGCCCGCGAAACATTTCTCTAGCCATGACCATGAAAAATGACGGGCATGGGTTCTATGAGTATGGAGCTACGCGAGCGGGCCTTCGGCCCGCGAGCGCTCCGCTAACAATAGCCGCTGCACGCTTAATCGTGCCGCGGCTATTGCTATTTTGAATGTACCAAGGTAATAGTTGAAACGAATAACTGCGTGTCGCTGTGATGATTAAACTTATTAATTCCTATTTGGCTTTTTTTCATTTTTCACTTTTCATTTTTTTAGGACAACGTTATTACAATTAGGCGTATATTATTTATATTTATATTTATATTTATAAGGGATAATTAATAATAATTTGCGCTGGCTGAAGTTTAAATTTGTTTTTCCCCATCTTTTGTCGATTCATTTCTGATAATTTGACTTTTTCAGGTCCATGTCGTGAACTAGCGTTCCCAAGTTTCTTTTTCTTTGCTGACAAACGTCTGTTGAACCACACGATAAAAACTGTCCAAGTCCAGGATCTGGATGAATGCGAACTGCTATGTTACCAGGAACACAATTGTGTCAGTATTAACTTTAATTACCAAGCAAGTGGAAAAGGAAGATTCAACTGTGAGTTAAACAACTCGACACACGGAGAGCACAATGCAGATTTGGTGGAAGAAAAAAATTACTTTTACCGAGGAACACAAGTAAGAGTTTAACCTAAATATAATGAAAAGTAATTTTAATTACTTGACCGCTTGGAAGTTTAAAAACTTCCACATTTTATTGAGGCGTTTATTAAGGTTTGTGGTAGTAAACCCAAAACATTTTGGACGCGTTTAATTATGGACAAAATGTTAGGGACAGATTGCAAATAGTTTAGACGAAATTAAATTCTGGCACTATAATAGCAAAAACTTCTTGGCATTGGAATATAAACATTTTTAATGTGACCAGTTGAGTCATGACAACAAGATTAGAATCACTAAAACCCACAAGCAGTTCAATGCTGACACCATGATTGGAACCTGGGAGACATCTGCACATTGTTGGGACAAGAAATGTTCCCATCGCCGTATTCACCAACACTGCGATCCATACGTTCATGTAGTGGAAATAACGAAAAATACAATACCCGCATTTATGTTTCGTCACCGGAAAAATCCTCATTGATAATTCAAACATTATTTTCTTTGCCTAAATTTTTTTCTCCTTTTTAAGAATGCTTGTAACAAGTCCCCTTGTAAAAACGGCGGGACCTGCCAATCAGGATTTACCAAGAAACGATATCGGTGTTTGTGTCCTTGTGGATTCATGGGTCGCAACTGTACACATGGTAAGAGAACATGCTTAGTAAGCACCCTTTAATTCTAACTTACAATCAGTACCCTGAAGGAAACTAAACATTTTCTGAAAGATAGACTTCATAAGGATGGCCGCTGAAGAGATATAGCCACTGCACATGGCCCCCTTACTTAGAACACGAATAATTCCACTATGTTTGATGGTAATATATATATATATATATATATATATATATATATATATATATATATATATATATTTGTAAATAGTTTGAGACTCATCTGACAGCTTAGCTGATGAAATCAGGCACCTTGACAAAGTTCTCAGTAAGAATAAGGTCAATTCAGACTTTATTAAACGCAACATTTACAAACACAACGAATGTAACACAACGAACGCCAACCTTAAACCTATTAATACAACGGCAATACCCTACATCAAAGGCACGTCTTAGACTATTGCTCGGTTCCTACAATCTTACAATATCCGTGTCTCTCACAAATTGATTACTACCGCACGACATCTACTAACAAATGTTGAAAACAAGGACGAATATGGAAAATTTCAACAGTATACAAGATCGAAGGCTGCGACTGTCAGGCCACTTACATCGGTGAGACTGGCAGAAATTTAAACATATGACTTGAATACAACAAGGCGACAAAAATGTCGATGTCGTCATTCACATTGCTGATCACCATTACACAACCAACCACTGTCTCAATGCGCCATCAACCTACGGTTTACAATTCACAAGATTCGGAAGAAACGGAACGTCAGTCATTGTCAACAACAACAGTTTCTTTCACAACTACACTCACCCAGACGATCACACTCGACTTATTTTTGATGTCGTTCGGTAATGAATTCCATATTATAAATTACACTAACAATACACGGTTGATGATCGAAACGCACTAATCACTGTCTCAATGCGCCATCAACCTACGGTTTACAATTCACAAGATTCGGAAGAAACGGAACGTCAGTCATTGTCAACAACAACAGTTTCTTTCACAACTACACTCACCCAGACGATCACACTCGACAGGCTGCTCACTCGTATGTTTATATTTAATAGAAGGACAAATCAGTCTGATTTAAACCCTGAGTATATGTGAAACCTTATTGAAATAATTTGAGACCATTAAAAAAATACACGATTTCTTGTTTACAGCGGTTACCATTAAAACCCGACCCACCGCCTTCAAAACAGTCGGATAAAGTTGAGTTTTAGTGGACGTCAATCAAAGAAAAGCCGTTAAAATTATTTAGACTTTGACAGGATTTCAAGCAAACAGAGCTAAACAATCGACAATTTTATACGCTGAGAGAAAGTAAACTTAATCAAACTCGTATGCTTTTTTTCTGGCATCATTACAACGTCTTTGCAGATATAGATGCGTGCAAGCAAAACGCTCACAAATGTGACAATAACGCGAAAAACAAAAAAGGGTCGATTGCTACAAATGCATCTGTAAAGATGGATATTCTGGAGATGGGAACAATTGAAAAAATATCCCGGGTTTTAATTTACTTAACAATAAATATTTTTTCGTTTTTAACCCGTAAATACGCGCACGCGTAATGAACGGGTTATCGGCAACGGAGACAGATATGCAAATGAGAACTCACTCGCTCAGATCACTCGCTCGCTCCTTCCATCAGCTGTAAACTTAGTGACGTAATGCTTTGTTGCGAATGTGTTTCGTAACAAGAACAGCGTGAATCCAGCGATAACAATAACTAATTTGTTGTAATCGACAATAAGCTTAAAGATGTTTCGCATTTGGAGTCTTTAATGCGACATAAAATCGATCTAAAATGATTTTCTAATCGAGATACGCGTTTGCGTATCTACCTTTAAATAACAAAATTTAGTCTCAATTGAGCACGTGTTCCTCGATGGTCTCGTGGGCTAAGGCGCCGGAACTGACGGGTTGGCTCTTAGGAGCCTTTGATTAATGATCGAGGATATAAACTCGTACGTTTTTTTCCTTGTATTACAACGTCATTTTCTCATGCCTGATGATTGCAATTTACCGTGGATAAATTAAGTTATTGTATTGTATTATATTGTATTGTATTGTATTGTATTACACTGCATTGTACTGCATTGCATTGCATTGCATTGTATTTATTTATTTATTTATTTATTTATTTTATTTGCCATACTACAATAACACATTAATATAAAAAGAATAGAGGTAACAATGGCAAGGAGGCCTAAAGTATTGTATTGTCTTTGCAGATATTAATGAATGCGAGGAAAAGACTCACAAATGTGACCAAAACGCGACATGTGTAAACAAAAAAGGATCCTACAGATGCATCTGTAAAGATGGTTATTCTGGAGATGGATACAGCTGCAAAGGTATCTTGGGTGCTTACCATTTGTCGGAAAAAACCGGTTGGGGTGACCGTTACATAGTGGTAAGCGATTTTCCAAATTCACCGACCAACCGACGAGATTACAATTACCATTTAAATATTCCATTTCCTCATCCTGGTACCCAGACTGTTAACTCGATTTAGCAATGTGAATTTTTCTAAATTCAAATGGTAAGGAAATTCCCAACGTTCCATTCCAGAACGGAAAAATAGGACAACCTCTGGAGGTATTCCACAATTTGCGAACGCATTTTCCGGAAATTCTCTGATCCATTTAACTTTCAACCGAAATTTCTGGATTTTTTGGCTACATGGTAAGCACCCCTTAGTTTTAATAGCAAAGCGCACAAATGACGTCAGTACTCATGTTTGTCTGAGTTTATAATTTATTCTTGTTTATTCTTGCATTTCTGACAATAGAAATTCGTTATTAGGAATCCCCCGAGAGTCACTTTTGGTTTGTTTGTCTGAGTTTTAGTTCTATAAATAGTAATTGTGCGCTACGCTATTTCCTTAGTAAATGTCACCAAGTATAAACAAGTATAGAGCAAACCCAAAGAAGTAGTTTCGAGATAAAAATGCAGGATTACAAGGATGGAAGTGGATGACTAAATACACCAAATCTTATTTTGCATTTAGTGAGAGGCGATACAGTAATCAATATTCTTGGCTTGTACAACGTCATATCATGTCATATCAAAATTCAGAAGCATTAAAAAACGGATTTCGATTAAAATATGGTCACAGAATTGCAGAGTTTAAAACTACACATCTAGGCCAAATTTTGAAGCGCCACATCATTTCGTTCAAGAGTTATAGGCGAACGAGTTTTAGACAATTTTAGTGAAAACATGGCTGCCAAAACTTCAAAGTCATAATTACGCAAAAACATCTCATCACAAAAGATTGTATTCACTATCAGTTACATTTTATCGGCTTATAAGCATCTATAATGCAAAAATAACTTTTAACTGATTCAATTGTGTTTATATTCATATTCACGGCTTATCTGAAATAGCGTGATGAATTGCTTGACACATTTAAAACCTATACAAATATCGGAAGCAAAACATCGTTAAAACCTGAAACTTGTTGTGAAGGTTTTTAACATGGTATCCACATACCATGTTAGAAACAGCTTTGTAGGATGTAAAGTTTATGTTTTTTAATTTTTATGACGTCATATGAAAGCCAAGAATTGTAATTCTGGTGAAACTGTGAGATTTTTCGCCTTTGTTTTGTCACTTTAATTTAAGGTGATTCCGTAGTATTGCATTGCGCATCACTACAGCGTATAATAAATTGCGTCATTTGCGCGTGCACGAGCGCGCGCACTCCGAAGCAGGAGGGTTTCCTTTGAGGATTCAGTTTCCTTAGTAAATAAGTGGTATTATCATATGACCCGTACGGCCCTGCGAACCTTTTCTTTGCAAAACCATTGATGAAAGTCCCGTATGAGGGCCGTACGCATTTGCGCGAGCGGGGCCGGAAAAAGGCGTACGGCCCTACTACAAAAGCGGACGGCCTCGCGCGTTAAAATTTCAAGTAATTTTGTCTCCAATTTGGTCATATGATAAAATGCTTATTGACTAAGTTAGGTCGGGCCGGATGGGAAAATATTTGGCTCTCGGTCATGGCGCACGGACCTCGCTGCGCTCGGTCCGTACGCCATGACCTCGAGCCAAATATTTTCCCATCCGGCCCTCCCACTTAGTCAATAAGTACATAGTTTTCTCCTAAACGAGCATGGTGACCTATCTTTTTTATTCCATGTATTTGAAAAAAAATACTACTCTCGTTATATATCCATATTTGAAGAATTTTTCATTAGTAGATTTTGAAATATTCTTGTGAAATCACTTTTACAATCTAGTTTTAGCGTTACACTGGGAACGTGCAGATGCTGAAATTGCCCTATTATTTCATTAGTTTCTCTTTTTCGGTAACTGTAGGATTTTTTAGCGGAGCACTTGCCAGGCCGAAGGCCTGGCTGCGCAGCCCCATACTCATAGAACCATGCCGTCATTTTTCATGGTCATGGCTAGCGGAATGTTTCGCGGGCGCGCGTGTGCCCGCCCTCCTTCCGCCGTCGCGCAGGACCGGACTACTGCAGCTCCGCCGTCACGCAGGACTAGCTCGCGGGCGCGTATGACGTCGCAAAACATGCGCGTACGACGTCATGTTGAAACCAAAGCGAGGCTTTGTTTTTCGCGCGGTTACACGGCCGAATGTCACGTCAGCTAGAAAAACACTGATGTTTTGCTGTGAATTTACTAAGCGGAGAAAATCGTTTAAATTAAAGGCGTTATTTCCCTGAATATTTCGCGGTTTGCTACTCAAGACAAGGATACTAATTAAGGGATACTCAGAAGCCGCTTTAGCGGAAAAAGACGAGCTTTCAGGGATAAAATCTTGCTTCGAGGAACTTCATGTATTACGTTTTTATCAATGCGGGAGATGGTTGTTTTCTACGGATTTCAGAACTAGAGGCGGAGATTTGAATTTCCAAGCAAGCGAGGTACTTAAAGGTAAAACAGATTACAGTTTTCGATGAGAATTTATATTGATATCAATCTGTGAGTGACTTTTTATTGGTGTTATTGTTAGTTTTGGAGAATTTATTTAAAACGTGCTTAAATTCAGCTCTTGAATTTCATCGAAGAAAGCTTGAACTCAATGAGCTATAAGCTTAATTAAATGGTACGCGTTTTGTTTTTAAACGTAAACTAATGGAGATTTGAATAAATTTTTTCGAAAGAAGATTGTGTTGTCCATTTTTATGTGTTTGTTCATTCATTAGATAGTTTGAAAAGCGATTTTATGTAAACTAAACAAGACTTTGATTTTATAGTACAGTTCTATCTTCACTCGCATCGCCTTATGCAAATATGTTTGTGTATTTTTGCAATTTTTGATTTTCAAATCAGTTTCTCGGGCAATTTTTGACAAACAAAAACTGTATTTTATTCGGAAACTAGTGGTACTAGTTATTCTAGACAGAGAAAAGTTGTTTTTGTGAACTTTTGTACGGTCTATAAAAATGTACTGTGCAGACGGTCGCGTAATACTGTTTTTGAGAATTGCTAAAATTGAAAATAGCCCCTTCGTCAATCTTAATTCTTGTGCTTCCAACCTTTCACCTTAGTTAAGTTTCACCTTAGTTAAGTTTCACCTTAGTTAAGCTTGTTCAAAGTGCGACGCTGTTAGGCTTGGGCTATCTATACATATTACGATGACATTGTTTGGTTGTTTACCATTTACACGGGAAAACCGGTTGGTAGACGGTTTGTGTAAATGGTAAGCAGAACTCCAGAAAGGAAAATTCCGTTTGAGATTGGCGTGTACCATTTACCATTTGACACCAGAAACAAGCTGAGTAACCACGCTTATGCATTAAAACTGGCGCAGGGTCTGGAACTGGTAGATAAAAGCAAATGGTACACACATTTCCGTTCGGAAATTTCGGTTGGGAATTTTGGACTACCTTTCAAGACGTTCCGTTTATTTCGGAAATTTTCCGGTCGGTCGAGCCAAAATTGTCTTACCATTTACATTCTGATCGAAATTTCCGGAATTTTTGGGTAAATGGTAAACAACTATTGTTCTGCTATCATAACAATACTACTAATTTTTCTTTGCTAATAATTACTTTCTGGAAATAATGGTTGCCCATCGCTCAAGGCTAGGATTTTCAATATTGCCGTCAACCTAGCAAATTAGTTGTATATTACAGCGATAGAACTTGAAAACGGGCATGGTGACCCCCTATTTTTATTGTATTTTTCTGATGTACTAGATGTAATAAATAACTGTGTAAAGTTTTAAAAAAAAATTTCATTACAAATATATTAATTCTTTTTCGATGGAATCACCTTAATGACCATACTATGAAAACACAATATATCAGCCCGGCCACTGTCCCTTTCAAGTGCCTATCATCCCTAGAAAGTTATTTTCAGAATCAACTCTATGTACATTGAATAGTTGAACGGTAAAATATTTCTTGTTTTGAACGTCGTGTTAGTGAGTTGTAGAGATCTGAAATTACAAAATACTAGTTAGATGACGTCAACTCGGGAATCATTTATCGCGTTCGAATAATGCAATCCTAGGGGCGCTTACCATTTGTCAGAACTGCCCAGCCGGACCGCTCAATTTTGTAAATATTATTCCATTATTTACCAGAACTGGTCGGCCAGACAGGTAAATTTGGAAATAGTATGCACCCTTTCGATGGACTTGCAGGAACAAGTCTTCAAAAAGATGCATTCTAGTTACAAACGGACCTGTCTGGCCGGCCAGTTCTAACAAATGGTAATTTCGTGTTGGTTTTCCTGTGGTTTATGTGCAGTAAAATTTGAGATTTTTTGGCGGCCGGTCTTCCAAATGGCCGCCCCTATTTTTTTTTTTTCAGGGGCTCATTTCCGCCAGAAATTCTTTCGAACGCGTCTCCATAATGTGTGATTACTGCTAGTTATACAGTTGAACCTCTCTAATACAGACACCGAAGGGACAGAGCAAAGTGTGCGTATTAGAGATGTGTACGTATTATAAAGGTTAACACGATGATGTCACTTTTAAGACTCCATTGACAGTTTTTGTTCAGTAACTAAAAACAGGCCCACACTCGTCTTTTAACTGCATCTAAATTGATTAATATACAGCATTGAGACACTGTCTATCAGTAGTGTACTACATTGTAAAATTCTCAGCTACATAAGGTATACAAATCACTGTTTTAAAACGAAACGAACTACAACGCAATGCTGCATGTGAATAAGTAATATAAAGTAAATCCTGAAAACGTCTTTCGATATATGTTTGTAATCACAAACAGGAAATTGTATTACTTACTCAAACTATCACCACCTGATCATCGGAGCGTCCGTGATAAAGAGATTAAGTTTATATGAATTTGCTCTCTGTTGCCGAGATTTAGTGTCCGTTGTCCGTATCAGAGAGGGTCCGTATTATAGAGGTTGTTTTAAAAAAAATATGTGAAAATTTTGTCGGGACATAGGAAACTGTCCGTAATAGAGAGGTGTCCGTAATAGAGAGGTGTCCGTAATAGAGAGGTGTCCGTATTAGAGAGGTGTCCGTAAGGAGAGATTCGACTGTACAACTACTTGTTTTCCCCTCCAAGTAATATTTTTTTACGAATCAATTGACTATCCAGAGTTTATTTTTATTATTTATCAAATTAATATCCTCAAGCTGTAAACTGCGCATTAAATTGGCGTAGAAATAATGACAAATTCCCGGGTTGACGTCATGTAATACCCTATAATTATTTTTGTCTTTAGATATCGATGAATGTGCAGTAGGAACACACAGCTGCAGTACTGATGCCGTATGCATCAACACAAAGGAATCGTACAACTGCAAGTGCAAATTAGGGTATCATGGTGATGGACACAACTGTACAGGTTAGAGTTTCTGAAGTAGAAAGTGCTTACTGTTTGAACGTATGCAATGTCTGTTCCAAATGATGAGGTCATAACATCTCTCATGGAATACACACACTTGCAAGTACAGTTAGACCTCATCAATACGCACACCGTAAGGACCCCGGAACTGCCCGTATTAACTTGATATTCTACCTCATGATCATACAATTGGACTAAGTATTCGCTCAACTTGGGTCTCGTACAATTCGCCGCTTTTTTTTTTTCCACTGATTTCCTTCACGGTCTTCAAACGATTTTCTGACTGCGAAGTTAACTTTCGAATTTCCTTCTTAAATAACGATTTTAATGAAAAAATATTAAACGTTCTTGTAGTAAATGTTACAAGTTAAGATCATTGTAGCATTCTTGATTACGTTTGATCCAATTTTGGCACTTTTCTGGCATCATGTAAATCCAAGACGGCGACCGTTCAGATTGCACATCATTCGAATTCGTCGCGTCACATGACCTATCTTAGATACCCTCCAAGTTTCATTGTCGTAGTTTTAATTTAATACTCTTGAAAGCAAAATCATGACATATTTATAGAACGTCTGCACTATATTAATCAAACTTAACTCCTTTGAAACCGGTGGGTTCAATGTTGACGATTGGTGGCAAAAAAAAAAAACCAGCTCATGTTAATATTTTCGCTCATTAAACCTGACTCTCAGATCCAGGGGAGGCAGTAGGAATGAATGATATCAGCCGTCTTTATAGTTAATTTTTGTCAGCTCGTAATTACGTTGCTTTTAACTTGCAGTGATGATGGATTCAATTATCATATCTAATAATGGCATATTTCTGTATCATCTCGCTCGATTTCTTGCACCTGTCGTCGGAAACAATTCTCAGTGGCAACTGTGCTATCGCGCCTCCACCCATGGTCCATTGGACTACACTTTTCACAATATGTGCGATGGAAAGAACAACACAGTTACCATTGTAAAGAAGAATGAATATGTGTTTGGAGGATTCACTGATATTCCTTGGGGTAAATAAACTGTTACGGTTTCAATTGGTTTGCTACATAGCACAAGGATTATCGTAAAAGATGGCCATTTTACTTGCTATCAATCACCATGCGTGTTTGCGTTTTTGACAACAATGATTTAAAAACACTCAAAAACAAATTATATTTGCAAGGATTAAAAAATGCTGTATTTCCACCGGGAAAATTCCGGGTGACAATTTGTTAGTTGATTTGAAAGGGGGTAATTAATCAAGAAATACGATTGTTTATATAAATGTTGATGGAAGTTGTAGGAAGATAATTTAAACTACAGATGGACCGTTCAATTGTAATCGTCTGAGGTGCCAACACAGGAAGGTGAGTCCCATTACAAGAGGGCTGCCTGTGGTATCACTGAGTATTCTATCAGAGTTATTTGCCATTCCAGAAGCATCAGGGAGACAGAACACCAGCTTTCGACACCGGGTTTCCGAGATCGCTTGGGTAACCAGCGTTAGTTATGATAGGTTGATGGTTTCTTAAGGCAACCATTGACCAATCATAACTCATATTGGTTACCCAAATGATCCCAGAAATCTCCGTGTCAAAAGCTGGTGCTCGGTGTTCCCACAGTTTCTGGAGGGGCGAATATACACCTAATGTTGATATAGAAAATGCAAAATACCAAATCAGTGATATTCGCAGAGGTATTCTTTCGCATACACTGTACCTGACCTTTCAACAGATATTTTTTTTCAAAGAAATTTCTATCAAAAAAATTAATCAATTTTCATGTCAGGAATGAATAGTTCTATATTTCTTTTTAATTTATCTTCTTTTATCCTCTACGAATATCATTTATTAAGGTAATTAATTCTTATTTCGATTTTCTATTTTCTACGATAACGTTTCTGCAATTAGGTGTACAAGGTATATACATGTTAATATGAAAAGGTAAAACTGAGATAGAGGGAGAGGGAGATTATTCGATAGGCGATAAGTGCACCTCTTAGTCATTAGGAGGTTCCGTTCACTTCGACTCTGACGAAAGAGAAATGCAAATAAAGCCTTTTGCATTTCTCTTTGTCACAAGTGATTATGATGAATTGAATACAGACACAAGAGATTGTGCATACCGCTATTTCAATAAACGTTGTCGGATGAAAGCTTAAGCCAAGACCGCAAAGTAGTATGGGTTAGGGTTAAAAGCCATTGCAAAAAAATCCAATACTGCCTTGCGGTCTTGGCTTTTCGCCTTTTTCATCCGACAACGTTAATGGGCCATTTCCGAGTTGCCTTTAGCCTTTCTATCAAAGCGAGGCTAGGTATTTGCATGTGAATAAAAACTCATTTTCATATGAAAGGTTCCGCACCTAGCCTCGCTGTGATAGAGAGGCTAAAGGCGACTCGGAAATGGCCTATTGAAATAGCTGTATGCATCTCCGTATCCTAACAAAGGTGTGTAATGTATTATTATGATAATTAACAGTTATTCTTCGAGGACGTGCCGGATATGAGCTTATATATACAGCTAGTTCAATTAACGTTGTCTGGTGAAAGCTCAAAGCTCAAAGCCTACAAGTTAAGACCGAACGAGTAAACCGAGCGCCTGTTCCAGGCCTGTTCCAGGCCCAAAACGTTTTTCAAAATTATGATGGCGTGATTAGCGCGCGCACAGCACAGCTTTATGTAAACAAACCGTTCAAACCATTCGTCATCATTTTTCCATATTTAATCAACTTAAGGAGGAGCCAATCAGAAATCTAGAAAATTATTACCATGAGGTACAAATTTACTAATTTATTATATTAAATTACATTATATTACATAACATTATATTATATATTATATATTATATATTATATAATATTATATTATATTATATTATATTATATTATATTATATTATATTATATTATATTATATTATATTATATTATATTATATTATATTATATTATATTATATTATATTATATTATATTATATTATATTATATTATATTATATTATATTATATTATATTATATTATATTATATTATATTATATTATATTATATTATATTATATTATATTATATTATATTAACAGCCGTTTAAAAGAAAAATAAATCAATTTAAGAGCACCTTTTTTCAGTTTAATGTTAATTGCCACTGCTCTCTTATTTTTAGAGGCGATTCAAGGGATTAAAGGTCAAGATAAGTATGAAGAAACCTCCAAAGCATTTATCTTTTCTCTTCGAAATAAAGAGCAACTTGAACCCTTCAAGAGCATGGTAAAAGAACCATCAAAGGCAGTCTATAATCACCAATATGTGGGACCAAGTTTTGGATGGAACGATATCCGCATTGACCGAACAGAAGCTAATTCTTCCTCACAACTTGGCAACTCCTACTTTGTTCCAAGTGGAGTTCAAAACAAAGACACAGTCCTGGCAGGCGCTCATATCTTTCAACCTGATGAGGTGGAGGTGTTTTATCTCAAGTAACTTGGCAAACCATTCCCTATTTGGGAAACACATTGCTTTTTTATACTAAAGATAAAGATATATGTTTGGTAAAAATCTTAAGCATACAGCTTTAGTTTGTTTAGTAATCTGAATTTTGGTCCGCGTTGAAGCTTTCTTCCAGACGTGAGTGTAATCGAAAACGTCTTTTTAAGAATGAAGATTTGTTCAGGAAGCCGGGCTGAAATCTCAGACACTGCTCTTCCAGCCACCCCCGCCCCCCACGCTAAACCAAAGTAAGTATTTATGTACGTATTTATGTAAGAATGACTATAATAATAAAAATTGAAGCACTGATCACATTAATTGTGAAGTCCTCCTTCGGAACATAACATTACATACATGTACAGTAATGTCTTGTCCAACTACACTCAGGTCCAACAGAGTATTAAACTCTTGTACAGTTATTATAAGGTTAAATAGCACTGTATAATCTTAACATTTAACTCAACTATGGATTAAATTTGTTAATTCAAAAAAATATCTATACTTTTACCTCTCCCTCTCTGGAAATCTGCAATAAATAACAGAGTGAAAAAGTGTCACAATTAATTTCCCACCACACCTTTCTGTTGTAATGCTAATTACTGATTCACCTATTGGATGGATTACATGGATAATTTCAAATAAAGTATCCAGAGGATACAACTAAAACTCATAGCCACAAGTCCTTGAGGTTTGATCAGGTCATCATCAGTTCCATCTACAGTAATGAGGCATCTAGTTTTCTGAAAGAGTTTCTTAAAAAAAATGTCCTGTCTTTTGTTAGCTCCTTCCATGCTGCAGCTGTCCACTTTGTCATACGAATTCTCCGATTTTTGGCAGTGAGCTTGTCATGCCACAATTCTAAATTGTCCTCCTCCTCAAGTGATCTGTCCATTGCCTCTCCGATTTTAATTTTCAATATTTTACCACGCCCAGCATCTATCGGTTGTAGTTTATCCGTGTTGTTTTCTGGCAGAAGATAAACAATAGCATTCACCTCATTCCTGCATGCATCATGAAAGCGTTTCTCTAGCTGAAATACAACATTGTCAGCAAAGATAACTTTCTCTTCCTGCCAATTTCCATCACCTGGTACTAAGGTTTTTGCAACCCATTGCATGTTCACTTCACTTCACTGTTCATCGCTTGTTCCCCCGCGGTTCCACGTGCTCGCTGGTTTTTATTATCTCGTTAAAGCGCATGCGCGCAATCGAGATATAGGAGTCACTAAAATATAGGGACAAAAGTTGTTAAAAATTTTTTGTGGACTTTTGTCCGGGGGAGTTAGTTGTTTCTTCTTTAAAGAAGCTATATAAGGGCATTGAGGATATGGTTGGTTAAACCGGTTAGGATTTCAAGAAGGGCGTCACATACTGCTCCTAAAATTTTTGGGGAGCACCCCCGGACCTATTGTTAATTTCCCTTGGGTATCGGGATGTCAAAACTTGTCATGAACTTGTCATATCTCGCATTACGTTACCGCAAAGGTATTAAGTTCTTCTTAAGTTTCGATATCTCACGTTACCTATCAGTTTCAATCATTTGTTGTAAAGAAAAAAAGCTGCTTTGGAAGGGTAAAAATAGGTCAAATGCGTTTTTTTGGCAAACGCAGTTTGAAAATGTCACGGTGTATTTTTACGAATCGAGACGTTTTAAGAAAGTTAAATAGGACGGGAAAGTTTGTGTTATAATATGAGCGATATGGCAGAGCAAAATTGCGTTTGTTCTATTTTGAATCATTGCTATTACGGTTTGATTATGCAATAGTATGGGAAAGACGTCATAGTTTTGTTGATTTAGCTACCGTGCACTAGGATATTTTGCGGATTGTCCGACTGAATTTGTTTTGCGGGAGGATATTTTTGCGGGTCGCGGAGACAGCTAAAATTTGCTGGAAAGAAATGCTTGCGGATTTCTGGTCAAGTACAAATAAAATCCAAGGCATCGGTATTAAACTGCAATTTTACTTCCTGACCAGAGGTTTGTATAGTTCCCATAGTTATGGTTGCTGTTCTGACGCCAATATGAACATAAACAACGAGAAAACTAGTGAGTGAATTATTGTACGTTGTTGTAAAAACGTATCAGTATTATGATAACAGTCTCTGGTTCTTTTGCGGACGTGTCTGGAGTTGAATCGGGAATACAAATGACTGTTGTGCCGGTCGTCTCGGAGTTCACTGTTATGAGAGTTATGAGTTATGAGAGTTCACCGTTAAAAAGTTCCTGTTAAGCCGATATACATCATATACATATACATCATTAAAACAAGTTTGATGACTGTTTTCCTCAAAAATCTCGACAAACTATCAATACACACATACATAAAAAAAAACAATCTTTTAGGAACAAAATTTTACTGCTAAACGAATCCAATACGTATATTTAACTAAACACAAAAATTAACTCTGCAATCTCCGCCAGAATTAAACGTGACATCACCTATTTATACTTTACAATCTGTCGAATCTCCCAAAAGTGTTGAATAAATTGGATATTATATTTCGTTATTACAAAAAAATTGACATTCGAAGAGTGTGAGGTCACCTTCGCATTTCTCCTGGTCTTCAGATGCCAGAGTTTTATCCAGTTGGTCGAAAAGCCGGCCTTGACTAGATATATAAACTTGATCAGCCGAATGGAGGTTACGATAAAATTCGCGACATTCGCGAAGAATATTTTTATCGGAAGTCACGGTTGAATTGTTGGCACGTAACTCTGAAATTGAGTCGCGTGTTTGTCGCTGGTTTTCAAGCTGGTAGAAATACTTGGTCGGTTTTTCCCCAGCTCTATCCACTGTTTTTTTACTGCGAATGATGGCGTTTTTAGGAGATCTTTGATCTCCGCCAAACGCGTGTGATCATCTGTTGTATTTAAATTTACCACGAGACAGGATGTTGCCAAATTCGCTTTAAAGATTAAATTTCTTACGCTTACGCTCACGGCATCGGTAGTAGGAGGTGGCCGGCAGTTTCTGGAGAAGGGTCGCACGGAGGTTCATTTTATTTGTTTTGTACTGCAAATTAGGGCCTTTGTTATTTAAACCTCACTGGGATTACAAAATTTAAATAAGAAAGGAAAAACGAAATGAGTTCTGGTGCCCCTCCCCCCCCCCCCCCCCCCCCCTTCCGGGCGCTGGAGCCTCGCGGTTCGCCTCGCGGCGTTTCGCCTTCGGGGAGTCTTTAACAACTTGCTCGGAAGACTGGCACCGGTGGCATAGTATTGGCTGGCCCGTGTACTTAAAAAATAACTCGAGCCCTTGAGTGACTAATTTGCGTGGCACTGCCTTTTGTAAACGTGTGAATTCTACGACACGGATGCCGTTCTCGATGTGCTTGTAGCCCGTGGCTTTGCTCGCGCTTTGAGGTCATTTTGTGAGGTCGCCGTATTGTTCCACTAGTTGTAGCAGGTTTTCATCGGGGAATTCAACGGGAACGAAGCATGACACGTGTAGTGCTTTTTGCCCTAAAAGTCGTAAGGGGATAACGCGGCTTTCGCAGTCAAAGCCCGATGCCGCCAACCGCGTGGCCGATTCTGTAGATCGGAGGGTGACGTCGAAGCACTTTCCTCCGTAGAGGGGTACAATCCCAACGATTTCTTCCTTAAAGTTCGGTAACGACTGCGCTATACTGAGCGAGTCAAGATCCAGGTTTTCCTCCGCTATCAAGCGGACAGTAAGTTCTAGTGTGGGCGAACGGCTGGTGTGCGGGACGCGCGGCCATCTCCACGTAACGCGAGGGCGAGAAAACTCGCGAGACCAAAACCAAAACCACAAAATTGAAAAGCACGCACTCACCAAAGCGAAGACAGATGGTTACCAGACGCTTTCTTGCTTGTAGTGAAAAAACGGCACCAAATCTTGTGAAAAAAGCTCTCCTTAGTCGTCGAAGTTGAGGACTATTCTGGCTTTTGGTTTTGACAAAGTGGAGCACTGATGAGAACAGATCCCCCAATGCTGTACAGAGAAGTTCTTAGCAGAGGGGCACGGGTTCCCCTCCTTTTGCAAAAAAAATAATAATAATAATAAAGATAAGGCCCAGCCTATAACATTTTCTAAACACGTCTATTGTATAACCAAATAATAGGACCCCATTTTAGTCACTAGCGTGAAAATGTAAATAACTTCTGTAGCAATGCAAGGACCACTAGAACAAACAGTAGCAAAATATAGCTGGACCGTTACTTGTTTATTAGCCTATCGTGTGCCAGCAATTTATCTTAGCACATTTTAAATATTGTAACCGTTTGTTTCCATCTTCACTAAGCTCTCCTAGCCCCTGATGAACGTTAGTTTTATCTAACCGAAATATCGGGCATATCTTATTAAAAGAAATCGAACAAATTGTTTTTTTTTTGAAAATGTAAACTACGCCCATTTCGTGAACATAAATTTCTATTGGCTGATTTGCATCATGTGATGTTTTCATGTACGTATTTTAAGTAGACTTATTCTAAAGGTGCGCTACAACGGCATCTTTACCATATTCACTATCAATTCTTCTATTTTGTTTTTATTAATCTCACGTTCTAACGCGTTAACGAGATGGCTTTAAGAGCCCTTTGATCTCCTCACCCTGCTCCTTGTCCCTTATCCGTTAGCCTCGTTTCTTTCTATAGTTTTTCGCTTCCCTACAGTTTTTATGGAATTTACACGCTTTTATATTTGGTTGTTGAGCTATTTATAGCTTAGCGTGCTTCGCTTCACAAACACCGGGTTTGTGCAGTGCTCTTCCCTCGGTCCCCCTTTTAAGTTTGTACGCTTATTATGTTTTGCGTATTTTGCCTCATAAACATCCGGTTTGTGCAGTGCTTTTCCCTCATTTACCATTTTAGTTTGTACGCCTGTATTTGTCCAGTTTTGTTATGCGTACTTTGCCTCACGAATATCGGTTTGTGCAGTGCTTTGAAGTTTTGTACGCCTTTATTATGCGTACTTTGCCTCACAAACATCGGGTTTGTGCAGTGCTTTTGAAGTATGTACGCCTTTATTATGCGTACTTTGCCTCACGAACATCGGTTTGTGCAGTGCTTTGAAGTTTTGTACGCCTTTATTATGCGTACTTTGCCTCACAAACATCGGGTTTGTGCTGTGCTTTTGAAGTTTGTACGCCTTTATTATGCGTACTTTGCCTCACGAACATCGGTTTGTGCAGTGCTTTGAAGTTTTGTACGCCTTTATTATGCGTACTTTGCCTCACAAACATCGGGTTTGTGCAGTGCTTTTGACGTTTGTACGCCTTTATTTGTCACGTTCTGCTATGCGTACTTTGCCTCACAAACATTGGGTTTGTGCAGTGTTTTTGAGGTTTGTACGCCTTTATTTGTCACGTTCTGCTATGCGTACTTTGCCTCACAAACATCGGGTTTGTGCAGTGCCTTTGAAGTTTGTACGCCTTTATTTGTCACGTTTTGTTATGCGTACTTTGCCTCACGAACATTGGTTTGTGCAGTGCTTTGAAGTTTTGTACGCCTTTATTATGCGTACTTTGCCTCACAAACATCGGGTTTGTGCAGCAGGGTTCTATCTAGGATTTATCGTTTGGGGGAGAAGTCTCGAGAGGTCGAAGGCCACGAGCTTCATAGGGGGGTCCGGGGGCATTCCCTCACCCCCCCCCCCCCTCCCCCCCCTCGGAAATTTTTTGAAATGAATATGCGCTGAGATACGATCTGGTGACTCCAGGACATCATTTGACAACTGGCCAGCAGTTTGTAATACTCCATGTTCCTTGTCATATAGTGTCCTTAGACAGGGAATATTTACTTCATGTGCACTGACCTCTGGATGATTTTTTCCGATATTTAACTATTATAGCGCTCAAGCTTGCGTGATATCGCCTAATACTTAGCCGACGAGGCCATAGGCCTCGTCGGCTAAAATTAGGCGATATCACGCAAGCTTGAGCGCTATAATAGTTTTATAATTCAACACATTGATAACAAAGCACAGTTTGAAGAAAAAATATCGCCGACAAGCCTTTTATTTAAAAAAAAAAAAAGCCTACAGATGTTTTACCGCGCGAAACTTACAACATCACACAGTTCATGAATGAAAGTGGCGCCTTTGTCAATATTGTGCAAGCTTGAACACTATAACTGTTTTATAATTCAACACATTGATAACAAATCACAGTTTCGAGAAAAAAATCATTGAGATATATAACCTTTCATTAAGTAAAAAGCCGGGCTAACTACAATATTTTACCTCGCACCATTTCTTAAACAAGCAGTGAATGCCGAAACATTGCCAAGCTAAAATTAATTTAGCGTACACAATCAGTTGACAGTTTCTACGAAGAGCTTTCGTCTACTCAAAGAACGGAACAGAGTAGTGACTACAAGAATTAAAACACAGTAAAATGGCATAGAATGTCTTAGTTACAAGTGTTTCGTATCTTAAAAAGTTCAATTCAGAATCAAAACAAATTGAACAACACACGGCTACGAACCTAAACATAGCGGCGAAAAGTCGAAAAGAACTGCAGCGTGGACAGTAAGCTTACAACAATTCACAGGATACAAGAAACGGTTGAAACATCGTACCTGTAGTTGATTTGGCTTTTTAGTCCCTTCCATAAGCACCAAATTTTCAAACATCGAAGTACGAGCTGAGTCGATCAATGTTGTTTACAAACTTGGAATGCCCGTTTTTTAGCTCCCACAGCCGTAATGACGAGATCAGAAACTTTTCTGAAGAAACATCAAGTCTATATCATATTCCAGAGGTGATTACCAAAGGAATTTCACGAAAATTGTGCTCCTTCATTCACTTCTTGTCGAGCGGTTAAACTTTGAACCAGTTTTCATTCAGCTACGCCAAGAAACACTGCGACCGCGACAACGCGAAAATTTCGCGCCTTTTTTGTGCAATCATGTGAACAGTATTTTTCTCTTTTCTTTTCTTCTCTTTTTTTCTTCAGTTTTCCCTTTTTTTGAACTAATAGTTCACGTACTTTTTCGCCAAAAAACACGAAATTGCAGGCAGCAGTCATTTTCGCTTTCCTTCAAAATGCGAAATTTACCGCCATCGCTGGTTATATGTCATGTAGACATAACGTATATCGATAACTTTTTTACCATATTTGGGCAGTGTATCAATGTGTTGAATTATAAAGTTACTTATATACTGTAATGATAACAATATTTTTTCGGGGGGAAGCTGGGCGTTTTTGGGGGGAAGCTTCTACCCCTCAAATACCCTAGACAGAACCCTGTGCAGTGCCTCTGAAGTTTGTACGCCTTACATACCACAAAATACAAGGCCTTCTTTAAAGTATGAAGAGTTCTTGACTAAATTTGTAGAAAATTCAAAACCAAGTAGACTTGTATATAAGAAACTAGTATCAAAAAAGAGTGAACTACCTATTTCAAGCCAACAAAAGTGGTTTGAGGATATTAACGTTACGATTAACTGGAAAACTGCCTATCAATTATCCCTTCAATGTACGAAGAGTACAAAACTTATAGCTTTTAATTTTAAATTCTTACACAGAAGAATATCGACTAACAACTTTCTGAAAAAAATCGGACTCGTTGATAGCGAAAAATGTATCTTCTGCCAAGAAGAGATAGAAAAACTGGTACATCTATTCTGGGAATGCCCCAAAACTCAGTCCTTCTGGGTCAGCATTTCCTTATGGCTTCAGTCATGTAAAATACTTGAAAAAGAAACGCTCATACAACTGGGTACAGCACTGGGCTTAAAACCAGATAGTTCAAAATACAACTTTCAAATAAACTTTTGCTGCCTGCTTGCTAAATACTACATTTGGCTGTGTAAAATGAAAGAATGTCCACCAAAACTTGATGATTTTTTACACTATATGAAACATATCAATGAAATTGAAAACAAAGCCGACATTATTAACCGGAAGAAATGGGAGCCTTTTAAGTCTTTCTTGTAGTCCCCTGTGAACTTGATGCCAGTCCCCTAAGAAATGAAAAAATGTGTATAACTTCTTCTTCTTCTTCTTCTTTTTTTTTTTTTTGTTTTTTTTTTTTGTTTTTTTTTTTTTTGTTTTGCTTTCCTTCCAGGCGAAATTTAGTTTAAAGTTTTAAAGTAAATGCTGTAATAAGTAGTTATAGTATTACATTTATAGTAAGAATATAGAAATATTGTGAAATATATGGAAGTAAGCTTAGAAAAAAAAAATTTTATAAAAAAAAAAAAAAAAAAAGTTTGTACGCCTTTGTCACGTTTTGTTAATATGAGTACTTCGCCTTACAAATATCGGGTTTGTGTACTGCTTTCGAAGTTTATACGCATTTTTCTGTCAAGTTTTTGTTATTAGTACTTTGCCTTACAGACATCGAGTCTGTGCCATGCTTCGCTCAGTTCCGTTGAAGTTTGTACGTTGGTTTTTATTACCCTGGGTCTGCTTGGTTCCTGTATTTATTTTTGTTTTAAATTTTGCAGATTCGGTATTTTTCATGTCATTGGCATCCTATTGTTTCCTTTTCTATAAGTATTGTTGCCAGTTCTACCCGGTTTAGCACTCTTTTATTGTGCGTTCCGCCTTTATTAGTGGATTTTATGGTTCGCGTGTTTATCTTGCTGTTAAACTCGAAGTTTACATACTTCGGGTAGTTATCCGTATTCCTTTCCGTTTACTCATTATTTCCCTGTCATTTGCGGAGTTTGTTTTGTTCTGCGCCCTCTCCCGCGCCATTTATCTCGTTTCCTTATTTTACCATGGTAGCCTGAAAGGGTGTCTAATGCCCTAGTCGGATTACTGACGCTCAGGTTGCCATCTCTTGGGTGGGTTCTCTCGCAAGTTTCTCGCGCACAATCGTTTACGTTTTCCTCGACATTATAGTACACTGGACAAAACAATTAAGGATCGATATTTTCATAAATATTATTAAAATTAAAGACAATATTTTGTTGGTGTCGTGTTTATTTTAATAAGGATAAAATTTCACACATGGGATTTTGTTTTTGTGAAAGGAAAGTTCGCCACTTCGGTTTACAGTGTCTCTAAATATGGAAAGAACAATGACGTAAACATCAAAATCACGTGTTTTCGCGGAATCGCGTCATGCAACAAACAGATTTTGTGTTCGGTGCACAAATCGCACGATCTAGTGTTATTTTCAGTGTTTGCTCTCTTCTTCTCAAGATAAAACTGGCACTACTTTATAAATAACTCTCTAAAGCTTTCGTGGCCGCTGGAAAATTTCTGATTCTTCGATAGCTCGTCGCCTGGACACCCGTTTTGCCACGCGATCTTTCTCCCAGCAGCATACCAGCCACAAAAGGCTTTCCGGTTGAAACGCAGCCGATCAAGAGCTTCTGAAACAGCTTGCTGAGCTTCGAAGAAATCTCTTGGACCGGATTCATCAAGTGGTTGACCGGGAGCTCTCCATTTCTTTACACTGGCTTGGATGTTAGCTTGAAACAGCTCGGACGGATTGGCTTCGTGGCCCTTCGGCGGAAGCATCAGACTCCTTGAATCTTTGCTTGGCGAAATTGCTGGTGAATCTCAGGGTGGTAATGCTGCTTTGAAGGATTATTGCACCTCCCTGCTCTGCCAAGGCGATCCCAAATGAAAAAACTGTGTGGTGGAATGGTCACTGGAAGTGGTGGACCGCCAAGGTTTGGAGCATGCTGAGGTGATGGGATGTTTTCGAAGACGAACCGTCTGAAGCCGAATGAAGCGTAAACTTTCTGGGCCGATACGGGGTTCTTCCATACAACTGTTCGCCTTTTCTACAACGGCCTTTTGTTGGCAAAACACCGATGAAAATGGGACACTCGTCCGCGAAGTAAAATTCATCTGCTGAACACAGACCCTGGGCAATCGCACTTTGCATTCCCTCGAGATAACCCATTTGCATGTCAAGAATTCGCTCCAAGTTGACTTCACTGCAGGACTTGTTTGGCGTTTTATAGCTGAACTTTTCATCTGCTCGCTGGTAGAGCTGGCGGTGGACAGTTCTTGAACCTATTTCTAACCCCGTTCTGTTTAGCAGTCGGCAGGCAATTATTTCCGTACTGCAATAAGGATCTCTATCGGCCAGTCGCTCTAACAATTTTTCTTGGGGTGATTTTTTGCCACTTTTCTAGGCCTTCCGCCGCTTCTTTTCAACGGGGTAACATTTCCTTTGAGTTTTAAGATATCTTTCCATCGTTTTACGGCGTTTTTGTCCAGCACACCAGCGTCCGCGAGTGTGGTGTTCACATCGATACCTGACTTAATTCGCTGTAAAACAGCTGTTCGCAGTCTTGGTGAAAATGGTTTGCCCCTGTTATCTTTACCACTTGTAGGGCGAATTTTGTATGATTTGCGTTTTTGTTTGAAGGAGGGATTGCTTAAATCCCCCTTTTTAAAAGGCATAACTTAAAACTTAACAAAGTATATTGTTTGGACTTTTTAATTTTCGTTAAACAACATTGCAACAATTTACCAAAACAAAGCGAATTTTGGCGCGAAAACCGTCGCGGCCGCGCGCGGTTTTCCCGCCCTTCAGCGGCCTCAGCATGACTTTTGTAGCTTTGAAAAAATTTTGCATGTGTGAAATTTCCTGCTTGGTTGAATTGCTTACTTTCATTGACTTTGGTGAAATGTTGCAAGAATAATTTGAAATTAACCCTATCCTTAATTGTTTTGCCCAGTGTACTATGCTGTTCACCACTCAAGGGCTGGCAGCCTTTATTGCTGCCGCGAGCGAGCCTGAAGCGAGCGAGCAAAGGCAGCAGACCAAATCAGCAAAGGGACAAAAATTTTCGATTTCTACCCACAATGCATCTGGATTTTTTACCACAATTCCTTGCACACCCATTGCCTTTATATATCTGCTGCGTTCGTGCCGCTACGTTCCATCAGCTGTAAACTTAGTGACTTAATGCTTTGTTACGAATGCGTTTCGTAACAAGAACAAAGTGAATCCAGCGATAACAATAACTAATTTGTTGTAAACGAATATAAACAACAACAAGCTTAAAGATGTTTCGCATTTGGAGTCTTTAATGCAACATTAGAATCGATCTAAAAGGATTTTTCAACCGAGACATGCGTTTTGATAGTTATCTACTTTGAAGTAATTAAATTTATCTTCCATGTCAATGGTCACGATGGCCGAGTGGTTTGACGCGCAGCATGATAGTCGGATGGTCCGGTTCAAGCCTCGCTCAGGACCTTCTTTTTTTAGTTTTTCTTATTCACGGGTTGGCTCTTAGGAGCCTTTGTTTACGGTGGCTGAACACAGTTTGCGCTCGCTCTTCAATTTCAGCTGCTTACGTGAGTCAGCGCGCGCAGAGTTTTGAGAAAAACAAACGTGGCGCCTATTCAGCGATCATTTTATTTTGCTCAGCGTGTACCGCGAAAGTGTTGTTTTTCATCTTAAAATCAAACAATTTGTTGTTCGTTAAAATGCTTGTTGAATCAATAGATAAAATATAGAACCATGGAGGAAATACACTGCTTTTTTGGTCGTTTTTGTATTCGGATCGAGAACTCAGTCAAATGCAACGCATGCGCAGTTGCCGACTTTCCCCGGAAACGTGCTGATTTCTACGGAACCACTCATTAGAATTTCACTAAATTTGGCAGAATAATAGTTCCAAATATGCTGAACTCACCTGCCATCAAAAATTTGAAATCTAACAAAGGAGATTTTTACAAAACGCAAACATATTAAACCAAAAATCACGGAAGATCCCTCTGTCAAAATTACATGAGACCAGTGTTAACATGCAAATATGTTTAAGAGTTTACTGGAGACAAATGATGGACAAAATCTGATGACTAGATTTTCTGAAAATAAACGAAACCAAATATTGCAGGCTGATTTACAATCCACCGTGTTGCCATGGCAACACCCTAAAAGCTCAACAAAAATATCAAAATATATAGCTTGTTGCTTAATCGTATGCCTCACCAATTTTGGGCGCCCAGACGTTAGTGGTTTTAATATGACAATGAATGACGCATAGGTACAGTGAAACTGTGTTCAGCCACCTTAATACTTGTAACAGCTCGATCAACATATTGAGAAAACCTCAAAGCACAACCGGCCTTCAGTGATGAATAAACCAACAAATTGTTTCCAACCAAACAAAAAGGACTAATGAAAAAATCATTTCTGTAATTGTTCAGTTAATTTTATGTTGCTGTTTATGTTACGTTATTTACAATCATAGCCAAATAAACTTATTGTTTCATTGCCCGATTGTAATTGTTTGTTAGATACATGACATCTGGGCAGCACTCCTCTACCTATTAGGTATACTAGTATCATATATATTTGTCATGTACAGAGTATAACCGTCCTTTTCAACTGCAGAGCTTTGCTTTGTCCTCTGCTTATGCTACTTAAAGACACCCTTAAAGGAGTTTTCTAGTTTTCTGATTTCTTGGCCGGGAGACAAGATGTTTTCTCTGCCACGCCTAGGATATGTCGCTTTCTGGCTTGCAAAGGTTCCCGAAAAAAGACGCAGATCCACGTCACTTCTATGTCCTCCTGTAAGAAGGCCTAAAATTCATATCCGTGGTTGCCTTGTTCGCCTATCCTGTTCCGCGCCTTCTGCCGCGCTATTTGTTTCGCTCCCCTTTTCCCATGGTAGCCTGAAAGGGTGTCTAATGCCCAAGTCGGATTACTGACGCTCAGGTTGCCATCCCTTGGATGGGTCTCTCGCGAGTTTCCCGCGCACAATCGTTTGCGTTTTCCCCAACGTTATGCCCTGTTCACCACTCAAGGGCTGGCAGCCTTTATATCATATATATTTGATGTAAGAAGCCGTCTTTACCAATTGCAGAGCATCCCTTTGTCCATCGCTTATGCTAATCAAAACACTCCCTAAAAGGAGTTTTTTAGTTTTTGACTTCTTTGCCGGGATGCAAGATGTTTTCTGCCTCGCGTATTGAGCAGATTGTGAACTCTACTTTACAGGATTACAGTCACGCCTCCGTTACTATCTGCAAGACGCTCAAATTTACGAGGGTAAACTCTGCACAGCTTTAGAGCCGGGGTGGCTATTTCTTTAGCCTTCACTCTAGACGCTATGGCTCATTTTGGTTGGTGCCATGCTTGCTCCTACCGCATCCTATAACATGAATGCTGCACAAGACCTTCGTTTTACAGGACCATCGGAGTTGCTGTCTCGCCATGTCTCCTTTGGCTTTGGGTGGTTGGATGGGATTTTCTGGTTTGGGGTTTTAGGTTCGAGTATTGGCAAGTGTTTCGGGTTATTTGGTGTTAGGCCGTTGTAACGTTTAACGTCTGGGCACGGTCGCATATCTCCATCTCTTATTAACTAAGCGTGAAAGGGACTGTCGGGAATAGTATGCTATTCGCTCCAGTCCCTTACAGAGCGAGTATAATTTCGGCCCAGTTCAAGTAAGAATCCTCCAGTTGTTGGCAGCCGTACTTGTTATCTCTCTCTTTCGCGCTTGCCTCCTATGCCTACGTGCTCTTCTTTCCTCTCCCTCCCTTTCCCTATCCGTTTTCACTTCCTACTCTCTCAAGCACGGTCGCATATCTCCATCTCTTATTAAGCAAGCGTGAAAGGGACTGTCGCGAATAGTATGCTATGCTAGCGTGATATTGGTCTATTAATAAGGGCAAACATATTCAAATCTTCACCCTTTACAGTGAAGATAAAATTGATATCTGCAGATGCATGTGTCGAAAAATGACACAGTGGGAGAAAACCTTACTATTCACTGAAGTTTATATAATAACGATTTTCGGCATGCTTATGGTAATAAATTAACTATTGTTTTTAAAATGTTTAAACCGACAGCTGTAAATTTCAAAACAGTTAAAACCTGTCAAAATATTTTTTCATTGGTTAAAAATGACACCAATACTTGGTTATTTATTTTATACACGAGGTTTAATGGCCTTGACGTTAAACCTCACTAATAACAGCACTCGTTATTACCGACGCCTGGTGATAAGCTATTCATATCCACTCGTCCATTAAAACTCATCATTTTCTTCAAAGTGTCCAGAATCACTGTAATTGAAGTGAACATGACTTCTTCGCTATGTTTTTGTATTTTATTCTTGCTTTCGTCTTGGAAACTATTATTGGTCTGCTCTAAAGACAGTAAGTACGCATTTTTAGTTAATTAAAGTGTTTCCGTTATAGTAAGAGACCGTACAACTGTATTTTTAAATAGTTTTTTTATGCATACACGTATTAAATTTGTGTGCGTGATAGCGAAGTGTCTGTAATCTAAGTCGAGTATACCGCACGAGGTGAGAACTGCATGTTGTTAGACATTTCAGTTGTATTATAAAAACAATCTCTTTCCACCTTTCCAAATGACTCTATAGTTTAAACCAGTAATATAAGGTTAGGAGCCAGGAGTAGTTTGTTTTCGTAGAATTATCACTTTATGTTCCATGCAAGCTCTCGAATAACAATATAATTTTTGAAAAAATGCTTAATTATTTATTCCATCCGCTTCATTTTTACCTTTATGCACTGTTTACATCATTCTTTAGCTTTAAGAAAGCTTTCATAAAACTGCTCCTTCCAAAACGTTATTGATGTGACCGCCCTTCTGTGATTGCTTCGTTTGAAATGTCAAGAGCTCGAGTTTATTTCACATTTTCTTTACAGCGGGTGAAAAACAATTTTTTATGCAAACGTCGATGATTCCTCCATTAACGTTGCACACAACTGAAATGATGTTTAACTAAGAAATTATTTGTCCCTAAAAGCAGTTACGACGACAGGTGGATTTTTTTTCCGATGAAAATTAAGTTAATCTCTATTCCGTCCTACTTGCTTGTCGTAAGAAATGGCTGTCTAGCCTCACTGCTCTCTCGTTGCTTTTTAGATGAAAAGGAGAAAGATTATGACTTCGGGAAACTTTTTAGATCATTCAATAGCTTGTTTGGACAGCGAAACTTGTTGTAATTATATATTAGGTTCCATATACTGCGTGCGGTCGACGGCTAGAATGTAAATTATAAATCCCATTTTACACGTACCTAAATATCTACGTAGTGTAAAGTTGAATTCAGCTTTATAGCTCATGGCCATTCATTTATTTGGAAAAACTTCCTCTTCGGACAAAGCTAACCTTTTCTTTGTGAATTTCAATGTTCGCCAACGGTTTCCCAGTTTACTTCTGCCAATAATTTTTTTTCACTGCAAAAAGCGTCTAAAATCAAAGTTACTGAAACCAAATTTCTGTTCGTAAGATCATGACTATCATACGAACACCGCCACAAGAAAGTACTGCTCAGTAGTTTTCCAAATTGTTCCTTTAGCTCGCAAACAGAATACATATATTTTGAGGAACATATATTAGTGTTGTCACGACAAAGTTAACTATTTTTTCATGTGGACAGGATGCAATGGCTGAAAAGTGTTATTTGCCCTGTGTTTGTTAATTTTAATAACAGTTTGACTTTGTCAGTTCCGTGTCGCGAACTAACGTTCCCAAGTTTCCTTTTCTTTGCTGCCACAAACGTGTGTTGAACCACACGTCAAAAAACTGTCCCAGTCGGGGATTTGGATGAATGCGAACTATTGTGTTACCAAGAACTGAATTGTTATGTGTTAGGATTAACTTTAATGACCAAGCAAGTATAAACGAAAAATACAGCTGTGAGTCACTCACAGTGCTGCAAATTTTTGTCGAGTTGTTGTATCATTTTTTGTCGAGTTGTTTAACGGTTAAACAACTCGACACTTGCACGGAGAACACTATACCCCCTTTGCAGATTTGGTGGAAGCAAAAATTTACGTTTTTTAATTACTTTTACCGAGGAACAGAAATAAGAGTTTAACGTTAATATAATCTGAAACCATTAAACTTTCACAATTCGTCTATTTTATTGCAAACAGTTTATAGAAGATAATCGTTTAATTTTGGACAGAATGGAAATAATTTCGAAGAAATCCCATTCTGGCACAATGATAATTGCAACTTCTAACGTAAACTGATAATAGAAGTATTTCAACTTGCTCTGGTGCAATGCATTTTTAATTTTTGCGATTTGCTGATTAACCTAGAATTAAAAGAAGGTGGCTCCTAATAGTTTAAACATTCCCATCATGATACATCTCTGATATTCAATCACGGCTACACCAGTAAAGTTAAGTTAAATTTTAAATAATTAGTAATATATATTATAATTTAGGATAGTGTCCTTATTTAGTGGTAGACTGCTACATTTCTTGACACTGAAATAAAGTTATTATTATTATTATTATTATTATTATTATTATTATTATTAAGAGAAAACGTTTAGTACAGGTTTGTAAACACTTAACAAATGAACAAATTTAGGTGGCTACGACGTCAAAATGTGTTACCATGGCAACGTCAAAAGAGGCCAAAAAGACCCCATTTTCAACCTTTTGAGGCTAATAACTTCATAACTGCTCGGTAATTTTTATTTTTATTTTTATATATTTTCGTCTTATAAACATACCACACATTTGAACCAATTTTGAAAAAATCTTTACATAGGATTCAGAGATATGTCACTTTTACATAAATTTAAGGTAGCTCTGAACTCTATGTACATAATTTAAAAAAAAAATTATAAAATGTTTCTCTTGCCAATTGAACAAAAATATATCGAAAACAAAATAATAAGTTATTAGCCTCAAATGGTCGAAAATAGCGTATTTTTGACCTGTTATCGCGTTGCCATGGCAACGAATGATGACGTCATTTGGACACCCCTTTGTTGACTGATGTAAGATTTACTGGTTTCAAGTAAAAGATTTTTAGCCACACCATCGGGCTAGCTGTAATGGAAGGCAAAAGACGAGAGGTCTTAACAATATGGAGCCACCTTAACAATCGCCATTCTATACGACACTGGCGATATAATATATATACATAGGCCAAGCCTAACAGCGTAGCACTTTGAACAAGCTTAACTAAGGTGAAACTTAACTAAGGTGAAAGGATGCGATGACAACGAATGATGACGTCATTTGGACACCCCTTTGTTGACTGATGAAAGATTTACTGGTTTCAAGTAAAAGATTTTTAGCCACACCATCGGGCTAGCTGTAATGGAAGGCAAAAGACGAGAGGTCTTAACAATATGGAGCCACCTTAACAATCGCCATTCTATACGACACTGGCGATATAATATATATACATAGGCCAAGCCTAACAGCGTAGCACTTTGAACAAGCTTAACTAAGGTGAAACTTAACTAAGGTGAAAGGTTGGAAGCACAAGAATTAAGATTGGCGAACGGGCTATTTTCAATTTTAGCAATTCTCAAAAACAGTATTACCCGACCGTCTGCACAGTACATTTAGACCGTACAAAAGTTCACAAAAACGACTTTTCTCTGTCTAGAATAACTAGTACGACTACTTTCCGAATAAAATACAGTTTTTTTGTCAAAAATTGCCCGAAAAACTGATTTGGAAATCAAAATTACAAAAATACACAAACATATTTGCATAAGGCGACGGGAGTGAAGACAGAAAATCTAAGTCTTGTTTTGTTTACATAAAATAGCTTTTTAATCTATGTAATGAATGAACAAAGACATAAAAACGGACAACACGATCTTCTTTCGAAAAATTTTATTCAAATCTCCATTAATTTATGTTTAAAAGCAGAACACGTACCATTTATGAAGACAGAGCTGTCCTCGTTGAAATTCAAGATAACAACACGACTTAATTTGAACGTTTCATAAACATGTACCCAAACCTTAAGAGAACACAAAGGAAAAGTCAATCAAAAATTGATATCAACATAAATTCCTATCGAAAAGTGTGATTTATTTTACCTTTAAAGCACTAGACTGCTTGGAAATTCGTTAAAACTCCGCTCCTTCGGATCTGAAATCCGTAATGAAAACAAGGCATCTCCCCGCATTGCTCCTGCATTGATAATACAGTATGAAGTTCCTCGAAGCAAGATTTTATCCCTGAAAGCTCTTCTTTTTCCACTAAAGCGGCTTCTGAGTATTCCTTAATTAGTATCCCTGTCTTGAGTAGCAAACCGCGAAAAGAATCCAGAGAAATAACGACTTTACTGCTCCGCCTAACACTGCGAAAGATCCAATTTTTTTAAAACTTTAAAAAGTGTTTACCGAGCTGACGGCTGTGTAGCCGCGCGTGTGGCGTTATACGCGCATGTTTTGCGACGTCATACGCGCCCGCGAGCTAGCTAGCCTTGCGCGACACACATGTTGCAGACACGCGCCCGCGAAACATTCCGCTAGTCATGACCATTAAAAATGCGGGCATCGGTTCTATGAGTATGGGGCTGCGCTTCGGCCAGGCCAATGCTCCGCTACAAAGTTAAAAATAATGTATATAAGCTTTCTCACCACTATTTTCACTAGAAAACGTTTTACTAGCACCTGCCGTCTGTAGTACTAGCTGTTTTCGTATCCATGCGGCAAACGTTGGGAGGAATCAGTTGCTATAGTTGCAAGATATGACGCCCGCTGGAGCATGAGGTCAAGCCATTTTTAACTCGTAAATGCACGACGTGTTGACAAGTTATAGCAGACGGGTACAAATATCCAAATGTTCACTCCTTCAGTCTGTCGGGCAGCCACTTGGCTGAAACTGTTCTTATTACATACATATAACAGAGTGTAGCGGATGTCATATAAGTCATGTTAAATATGAGTTGAACATAACAGAGTGTACACGTGAGCAAATGTTATATCACTCATGTTATCATCTGGTGCATATTTATGTCACGCTAAGATCTTTTCATCGTTTTAAATCTATTTACTCTTCATTTTTTTAAGGTACCCGCCCAGGGTATATTCGCCCTCTCTGAATATCTCCCAAAAATGTCTCAGTAAGCATCCTGATATCCAATATCAAAATCCAAAATTTCGGGTCAATATCTTAAATCGTTCAGAAGATATGGACATTCAAAATTTGGCCTTTTGACCACTTTTGAGCACTCTGATTGGTTGAATTAGGTCACATGACCCTTTGGCGGGACATTCAAAATATAGTATTTTCAACTGAGTTGTGCTAGCAAATTCAAATGAAAAGAAACTGATTTTGAGGATTGAAACATTTTTTTAATATAATTTTGATCTGTCAAGTCAACAGTTGAGGGAGTTTGACAGCTGTCAATCATAGGGAATTACCAAATAAGGAAATCACAAAAATGCGTTTTTCTCATTCGGATTTTAATATTTTTAGATTCTGTTTTCAGCAATGCGTTTCAACAGCCAATTGGCACTATCGTGTGTTTGGGAACTTGAGTTGCATTATTGTAAGCAAAATGTATCGAGAAAAATGTTGATTTATTTTTTTTAACCAAATTTTCCAATAACTTTGCTTACAATAATGAATCTCAAAACTCGAACCAGTACCGTTTAGTGGACAATTGACATTATATAAGTCCATAACAGCGAAGTACTTGGCTGGGAAACTGTAATTAAGAAAATTGACTGCGGTGTGTTCATTTTTTTTTTTGTCAGTGCTTCGATTTTATTTTTTTGTGTGTTTCCGTTTGCTTTCTTTCTGTTAGAGAAACTATTGATATGACGACTTTCTTGCGTAGTACCGCTTTTCATCTTGATAATTAGACGTCAGACCGGCTTTCTATAGGACAATTTGCGCCTGAAGTTTTCATAGTAGAACATAAAAATAAATGGCGAGGTAGATAATTGGTCGTAAACAAATTTTCTCTTGTTAATAACAATACCAACAACAAACGACTAGTTTTCATTGGAATCTTAAAGAGGCTCAACGTACGGTTCCTGAAATTACCTCTTTAACAATATTCCATATCAAACTGAGGGTTTAAACAAAAGAGGAAAACCATGAAGTCGCCAGCGCCCGCTCAGGTTCGGGGCAACGCCCTGCTCGGGCTTTCTTTCGTTCGTCTTCAGCCCGCTTTCGTACATCTCCGGAAACTCGCTAAATCTTCCGAAACGCGTTTTCTAAAACCCGGTTTCTCGTCATGTGTGATAAAGAAAGAAAAATGGTAAATTTTAAGCTTAATATAAGATAAAAGTCGGTATCAATTGTTTGTCTTAGCAGTACTAAATTTGTATACTAACTGTAATTTTGCTAAAACACTGAACAAAAGACAACATTAGACTATCTCTATATAATTTCAGCAAAAATTTGCTACACGTTCATTACAGCAATCAATGTCATTTTAAATTGGTGGGTCGTGAAAGTGTGGCGAAACTGAATTGTCAAAACACTCGTAAACGTGGATGTTGACGACATTGAAGTTGTACAACAGCAACACAAGCTTTGTTACCATACTTTACAAAGAACATTTTTACACGGTGTGGCTTAACCTCCAACCTCACTTTAGAACTTGAAAATGAAAAATATAACTTTTTTCTTTCAAAAGTGTACTTTAAAGGGTGTAAAAGCATAATCCAAACCTGATTGACATTTTTAGTATGTCAGACATGTGTTATATATGGTATATTGTATTTTAGGCGCCAGGTCAACTAAACGCTACCAGAACTTAGCACCATGTTCGTTGTTGACGAGTAGATAAATTCGAGTCTTTGCGAGACCGAATTTTTTTTCTGCGAGCCTGAAACATTTTGAATTTGTAAAACGCGACACCGAGACAGAGAATCGGCATCGTAACCATCCAAAACACTGGGCTATGAGACACCATATAGTTCGACTAGAATCACTAATTTTGCGAGACCAGCGATGTTTTAAAAGTCAATTCGACGGTAGGTGCAACAACACGTTGCCGGCAAAAAGAGTACATCGCTAAATCTTTAGTGTCTCATACGTTTTAATAACTGGACTCTTTCAGGTAACTGTCGCACACTGGAGTTTCCAGCGCCTTTCTTCTTCGATCACAAACGTCTGGTTAACCATACCATAACAACTGAAGATGGAGTGGATTTTGATATCTGTCAGCTGCTTTGTTACCTTGAAGCCAACTGTGTCAGTATCAATTATGACCTGAACACTCACATATGTGAACTGAACAATGCAACTCACAGAGGGCGTGATAACGAGTTTGTGGACAAAAGTGGTTATCAATATCATGGAGCAAATGTAAGTTCTTCTTCTTCTTCTTCTTCTTCTTCTTCTTCTTCTTCTTCTTCACTTTAACAAATATTGTACTACACACTGACGATAGCATGGCGTATCAGCGTTAACCAGTAGCATTTTTTATATTTTTTTAAAGAGCACTTGTGACGTCTTCAAATGTAATAACGGCGGAAGCTGTCAATCCGGATTTACAGACAAACAATATCGGTGTTTGTGTCTTCCTGGTTTCACCGGTGAAGAGTGCGAAGAAGGTAAAAAGCTATGATTATAAAATTAGTTTCTTCTCTAGATTCAGAACGGTTCGTAAGTGTCAAAGAAATTTTACGCGAATAAAACAACTTTCTAAAAGTTAACTATTCCGCCCCTCTCTTTAACTTCAGGAATATATTAAAGCTTGCAATGGGTGTACAGTACGTTAACCCTACTGTATTCAGTAATTTTCATTGGCCTAGCAGTAAACATCACTTCTCTGACGTCACATGCTGTTACCATACCAACAAAGTGTACGAATTCATTAACTTTTACTCCTGCATCAGCATGTGAAAGTTTGGTATGGACGCTATCGTTTGTTTCAGAGATATACCTTATTGAACGTTTCAGTTGGTTATTTCATTGTATTTAACTATTATAGCGCGAAAGCGCGCGTGATATCGCCTAATACTTAGCCGACGAGGCCGTAGGCCGAGTTGGCTAAAATTAGGCGATATCACGCAAGCTTGAGCGCTATAATAGTTTTATTATTCAACACATTGATAATAAAGCACAGTTTGAAGAAAAAATATCGCCGACAAGCCTTTTATTTAAAAAAAAAAAGCTTACATATGTTTTACCGCGCGAAACATCATGAATGAAAGTGGCGCCTTTCTCAATATCATCGCAAGCTTGAACACTTATAACTGTTTTATAATTCAACACATTGATAACAAATCACAGTTTCTAGAAAAAATTCATTGAGATATACAACCTTTCATTAAATAAAAAGACTTACAACAATATTTTATCTCGCACCATTTCTTAAACAACGAGCAGCGAATGCCGAAACTTTTTCCAAGCTAAAATTAATTTAGCGTACACAATCAGTTGACAGTTTCTACGAAGAGCTTTCGTCTACTCAAAGAACGGGACAGAGTAGTGACTACAAGAATTAAAACACAGTAAAATTGCATAGAATGTCTTAGTGACAAGTGTTTCGTTTCTTAAAAAGTTCAATTCAGAATCAAAACAAATTGAACAAACACACGGCTACGAACCTAAACATAGCGGCGAAAAGTCGGAAAGAACTGCAGCGTGGACAGTATGTCTTACAAAAATTCACAGCTAAAGGATACAAGAAACGGTTAAAACATCGTACCTGTAGTTTATTTGGCTTTTTAGTCCCTTCCATAAGCACCGTTTTCAAACATCGAAGTACGAGCTGAGTCGATCAATGTTGTTTACAAACTTGGAATGCTCGTTTTTTAGCTCCCACAGCCGTAATGACGAGATCAGAAACTTTTCTGAGGAAACATCAAGTCTATATCATATTCCAGAGGTGATTACCAAAGGAATTTTACGAAAAGTTTGCTCCTTCATTCACTCCTTGTCGAGCGGTTAAACTTTGAACCAGTTTTCATTCAGCTACGCGAAGAAACACTGCGACCGCGACAACGCGAAAATTTCGCGCCTTTTTTGTCCAATAATGTGAACAATATCTTTTCTCTTTTCTTTTCTCTTTTTTTCTTTCTATTCCCTTTTTTAATTGATAGCTCACGCACTTTTTCGCCCCAAAACACGAAATTGCAGGCAGCAGTCATTTTCACTTTCCTTCAAAATGCGAAATTTACCGCCATCGCTGGTTATACGTCATGTAGACACAACGTATATCGATAACGTTTTGACCATATTTGGGCAGTGTATCAATGTGTTGAATTATAAATGTCGTTATATGTTATTGTTAACAACACCAACAGTGTTAACACTTTTATCAAATAGGTAGCTGTTAAAGTCCTGTTGTTTTATATTTAAAATTGATAGAAATATTGGTGAAAGACAGTTTTAGCCAATATGACGTCATAATGCGGCAACTTATCTATAGTTACTAGAATTCATGACAGCACTATACGTAGTGTGTAAAAATTGGTGACCATAGCCTAAGCGGTTTCAAAGTTCTATACCGGGCGCGGTGGGGTTCTGGAGCTCCCGGTCCTGGACGGATTTACTTTCTCAAAAGGATCTCGTCACCGCAGAAACTTACGGGCATACCGCCTGTAAACTTACATGAGGGAGCGGAGACCCTATGTCAAAAATGCTAATTTGTAAAAAAATTCCCTAGTCGACAAACAAAGTTACAGTTAATGGTAATTTAGTGCTGTCTCAAATGGATCTCATCGCCTCAGAAGCTTGGGCGCTCCCCCTGTAAGCTTATTTAACGGAATAGTGGCTTTGTAAAAATGTTCCAAATCTAGAAACAAAGTTTCAATTATATTCTCCTGACCACGCCAGAAGCTCAAGCACGCCGATTGAAAGCTAAATGAGTATTTCGATTTGGGATCTCCGTTCGCTATTGTTCTATATCCGTAAATGCATGAAGAGCACACCACAGAATGATATGATCAGATTTTGCCGAATTAAAAGCAACTGTGTAATTCAACTAGAGCAGAATACTAATCTGCGTAAATGGCGTCATGAACGTGAAACATTTTGGCGCGGTCTTTTATGTGACTCTAAGAATCTGTCGTGTTTTTCGCAATTTCAAATGATCTTATAAAATTGAATATCGACCCAATGGCTTGCAGATAATGGTGAATGTCCTATATGTATATTTTCATATACACCATAACCCTATTCAGAGCTGGGGGAGGGGGTGTGGGGGGGGGGGGGGGGAAATTGACGTGCCCGTGCTAACTGGAACGTTTACAGCTTTAAACGCATTTTAATAATTCCCATCAAACTAGGTGACTTTTTCTGAAAATTATCTGGGAACAAATTATCTGGGAACATTTTGATTTGGCAGTTGGCGGTCTTAAGGCTCATGTGCCTACTAAGAAAAATCAAGTCACTCGTGAAATATTTCTCGGTTTACTACTCGAAACCAATGCACAACTAGTATGCATTGTAGCGCTTAATGCCGTGTAAACCGAAGGAATCGTGCAAATGAATGCACGCGTGAGTCAGGGTTTACAATTGACGGAACCTTGAGAATGTTCTGCTTTATAAAAGAGAATCAGAAGGTGCTAGGACTTTTCAAGTATCAGCTATTAGGTTTTGGAATTCACTCCCCAATGAAATTAAGAGTAGCATTAGTTTAGTCTATATAAGTATTTTTAGAGTCCTATAAAGATGTGCATCATTTTACCATATCATAGGTTATTCTTTTTATATTCTTATATTTTATCAGTTCTTAGATGTATCATATTTTAATGGTTTATAGGCTAATTTTTAATTACTTCATTATTATTTTGTATGTGTTCATTTTTAATTTGTCTAGAGGGCCACGAGTTTATCAGTATTTTATACAGTCAAGTGTTACCCTCGATAAATAAAGTTGATTATTATTATTATTATTATTATTATTATTATTATTAAATAATAACAAATAATTTTATTAACAATTAGAATAAACTATTTACAATACATTAAAATTCTAATACGATAAAATATGTACATTTAAAATGGTATATCTAGCGTAACATTTATTTATTTATTTTTTTTAAAAAAGAAAGGCCTTCAAAAATTAGATTCTTCAAAAAGAATTGTATCCTATAACATTGTTTCAGAAAATTTATCAATTAAAAAAGAAAAAAAAAGAAAAAAAGACTGGCTGAGAAATGATATAAAAATTTAGTTCCTAATTCCCGCGAGTTTTTTATCAATGTCAAAGTCAGTGTCCTGTAAGTTCAAGGGAGCGCGTCTTGTGGATCGAGATCCCCTCAGACAGAGCAGAGCAGACCGCAGTAAAGCGAATGAAACCTTTGAGCGAATCCATGCTATAGTTGTACTATAGTCTTCCCCTTTTTTAATAGCGATAAGTTCTGCGAGTCTACTGTGAAATCGCTTGCATTCGTCTCCCATACCCCCAGTACTTGTAAAAACTAGTGGGGTAAATGTTGCTTTTTCAACTTCCAAAACCCTGCTGGCATACATCCGTTTCTTTTCGATCTCATGCTGGCGATATATTTGCGCTGGTGTAAGGTCTTCATAGGACTCTGCATTCGGGTGACAAACCCTAACGTCGAAATAATAATAATAATAATAATAATAATAATAATTATTATTATTATTGTTATTATTATTATTATTATTATTATTATTATTATTATTATAACTTGCGTTATTATTTATATCTATCTTTAGATATCGATGAATGTGCAGTTGGAACACAAAGCTGCAGTATTGATGCCGTATGCATCAACACAAGGGGATCTTACAACTGCAAATGTAAAGTAGGGTATTATGGTGATGGACGCAGCTGTACAGGTTAGTTTTTCCAAAGTAGAAAGCGCTTACTGTTTGAAAGTACGCATAGTCTGATCCAAGTGATGCAGATGATAACTGGCGGTTTCACACTACAAGCTAAGCAATTTCTCAAGCAAGGCTTGACTGAAAATCTCCAGTAATACGTTAAAATATTGGGGCTCATACCCGACGAGAAAGTGTATTACTAGGAACATAAGCTGTCAATCGCTATTGTCAATCCCATTGGTAAAGTGCTCACTTCATCTCTTTTGAAATAGACAAGTTTCCGTGTTCACAAAGTAGGGTTCACTCTTTCACATTCAAAGTCGATAGGTTTCAAGTGGACTTAGGATGTGTACTTAGAAGCCCTAGTGTAAAAGTACCAAACAACTTACATGAAATACACGCACAGTAGACTGCGAGGAGTCTCTTATTTTTCTCCACTGCAGTGCTGACAGTTCCTAAAATACAATTTCAATTTTTTCAAATTATTAAATTGCCACATCTGATAAAATCTTTGTTTTGTGACTAAAAACATTTTTGCTTATTAAAACTGGTCGTGACTCAAATCACTCTTTCACATATTGTGACGTGTTGTAAAATATTTCTTTATTGTGAATCGAAACGTATCAGTGTAAAATACTCCAATGATTAGCGATGTCATAATTTGTGTTAAATAGAACAAAGAACAGTAACAAGAAAACGGCACGTTTGGAGCGCTCTGAAGTATACTAACATGACAACATCTTAACTATCTCTCTAATTTGGAAGCATTAAAAAAGTGTCCGTTTACACCAGGGCAAAAATGTTTAGCCTGATCACGAATGAATGATATTTCTTTGTTATTACCACCCACATATTATCTGGATTAATCTTCTCAAAATCTAGCAATGGCTAATGGTTTTTAAAAAGTCCATATGGGAAAGTCAATGAAGTACAAATGTATGTGACGTGAAAATGACGTTAGCTTCTCTGAACGGTAGCCATTTTGGATCCGTCATCTTGGATTTCCATGACATAACTGAAAAACATCAAAGACGGCTCTGGAGTAATCAAAATCAATGAAAGGGCGCTAAAATGATGTTAAAAATAAAAAATACTACAGAGGAGAAAATATTTTTAATTTAAAAGTTGGATCGAATAGAAAATCTTAAAGTTTGGAGAAAATTGCCTGTCAAAACTTGGTTGTCATGGAAACATCACTTTTAACAAATAAACATCTGTCACATCAAAATGTTCCCATGCAGTTTTAAGAAAAAGTGACAAAGTTTGCAATTCCCCCCAGTCTCGATAGGGTTTAAAGGTCAACCGAGATCAAAGTTATATTATAATACAAGCCCAAAGCATTCAGCCGTGTCCTTTTGTAATTTATCAAGATAATTGCAAGCTTTTAAAACTAAATTGATTTGCCATTTAAGCATTTTTGCAAGAAATCTAAAGGTTTACTAGCCATTTTTTCGCTTCGTGACGTCATTGATCTTTTGGTAACGTCTTAGGTCAAAATCCAAGATGGTCCCACATCTGAGAATAAACCTTATGGTATGTTTGTTAACCGTGGAAAGTTTCATTCTTTAAGGTCAAAGTGCACACTACTTGAGACTTGAGCTTAACCTCTGTACTACAGTATATGAACTAATTGCCAATAAATCTGGCATGAGTTTTAGATGTTGACGAGTGTGGTGTTCCGAAAGTCCACAAATGTGATGCAAATGCCATTTGCAAAAACACCAAAGGATCCTACATCTGCACATGTAAACAAGGGTATGTTGGAGATGGACACAACTGTACAGGTGAGATTCTCTGAAATTAACTATGAAAGTTTTGCCATTGTGCTTTTTTACTTACCATGGATACCAAAGTCCCGCTCTAACTTTCAACATTCATAACTTCTTTAATATGTATTTAAACACCATCAAACTTTGTGACTTTTCCTAAAATTTAGCTGGCAACAATTTCATATGACAATTTATTGATCACGTGACTTGATATTTCCATGGCAACAAGATTATGACAGCCATGTTTTTTGAAATTTGCATATTTGTACCTTTGAATGAAGAAAAACAATGTTTATCGGTATAACTTTTATATTTTTTATGTCATTTCGTTCCTTGTTTACATTCGCACTATGTACTCTCTAGGTTTCATTGTCATAGCCTTAATATTCTTGTTCTTGAAGTTACGAGGGGTGGGCACAATGTGCCCCCCCCCCCCCCCTCTTCCCAGGCTCAGGACTCAAAATATTATAAAAATAATATTAAAAGAAATAATAATAATAATAATAACGAATTTGCTGTCTGATCAGCCTTGCATGTTAAAATTTTTAACTCAAAAAAAAGCCCAGGTTGAATAGGGTTAAACACTTGGAAGAGCGTTTCATCAGACAACCAAAACACCTCCAAGTTGGTTAAAAAAAACTCGGCTGCACCTTGTTATTTCAACTCGCTCGACTTGTTGATTGGAGATCCTGATGAAAAATTCTTCCTCGTGTTTGATATATTACGTACAGGGAACTCAATCATCTGCTTGAATATAGTCATTTTTGTTGTTATGAAATGTAAATGCATGGCAAACCGAATACCTCGAAGTGCAGAGAAATCATGAATAACAAGCTAATAACAGATATCTTTGAGACCACAATAGAGAGACCGTAACATGCAGCAAAAGTTAGTTTGAGTAATTCTGCCCCGTCCACGCTGCATGTGCGTTTTTGTTTGTTTTTATTTGCAAACGGCGATTTTTACGTCAAGAACAGGATTTTTGTTCACATTTCAACGATCGAAAATGCTTGGAAAGAACACCGACCGAAAACGGAGATTAAAAAAAGAACCGCGGAGGTTTATCGGAGAGAATACGGAGAAAAATGAATTATTGTATGTGGTTTGACATTTTTATCGTAAATGATCACAAAGAGATGAAATAATAACGAACTAAACAAAATATCGTTTTTAATCCTTTTTCAGATCTAAGCCCTATGTCGGCGCTGACTTTTCACGGTAGTTATAACTGAGAACCTCGTAGCAAGGACTTTCAAAGACCGATAATATCCTATGTGATAACAAAAAATTTGGCGCCAACTTTCTGACGCCATTTTCCCGCAAAAAAATTGCCAAAATCTGACAAACTAAACATAGGATTTTTAAGAATGCAAAGTTGTACATTGTGGTACAATTTCAGATTAATTGTACTAAAACGTACAAGGTATTTGAACCACGGCAGTTTTGCTCTCACGTATGCGCATCAGTCCTAAACATTTCCGTCCATTTGACGCTAACCATGATACCTCAGTTTAAGGTGGTATCCGAAGTCATTCGTTCTGAGAGGAGGGAGTAAATGGTATTTCTTACAATGTAGCATCGCGGTACGGCAGAAATAGCTATTTTGCCGGCACGGACCAGAAGAGTGGGTCCGCGTAAGAGGAATTATGGGTATGTTTCTGAGATATGTATATATGTTCTTTACGAATTTGAATCATTCTTGATCAGTACTTCCTCGAACACCAAAATTTTATAATGTAAATTTTGAGATATTTTATTTTTTTCCACAAAGTGGTTTTGGGTTTTTCGTATCCTGCGGTGTCGTACTTAGATACATTTATGAAGATCAATCTTTTGTGATGACGAGTATTGACTGTCGTAGGCTGATAAGTTGATTGCAGTCTTGCAATCAACTGGCTATAAGGTCCTTGCTGACCTACAGGTCCCCGTATCTATACGGTTGTGTGTGTCTTTCGGGGGTAGTGTAGGCAAAATGAGCCAGTGACTTCAGGCCGCCTTACTCTGCAAAGCCAATTTTTGTCAAATCTTAAAATATTGCATTTTAACTTTCAGTGATGATGGATTCAGTTATCATATCTAATAATGGCATATTTCTGTATCATATCGCTCGATTTCTTGCACCTGTTGTCGGAAACAATTCGCAGTGGAAACTGTGCTATCGCGCCTCCATCCATGGCAAATATGACGTCAACTTTCACATGAAGTGCGATGGAAAGAACAACACAGTTACCATTGTAAAGAAAAATGAATACATGTTTGGAGGATTCACTGATATTCCTTGGGGTATAGTAACAAAACTGTTCTATTTTATACACGAGCCTTTTTTTCCCTGCATCTTGCAATGCAATGCTGACTAGAGCTCTTGCAAGACAAGTTGTGGATGAAATGAAATGAGATGTCGCACATTGCGGGCTGGCAACGAAACATTGCATTGCGAGTTGCATAAGAACACCTGTCGCAACGGGTAGGGAAAACTTCCATTTAGGTGTAAAAGGGGCTTTTCAAAACATCTCAAGCAGACGCAGGTATCGGCTAATTCTTGTATAGTAAAGAGATGCAGTGGGGAAAGGAAAGGCTTTGGATCTCGGAGTGGAGCATCCCCGTACAAAACTTTGTTGAGACCCCCCCCCCCCCCCCCCCCCTTCCGGGACTTCATACCGAAAACAACGCCATATTTGATTGGATAACGACCATTACGCATGCGTTACCCGTTCCAGTTTTCCAAGAGGGTGATTTCCTACCGAAACGAGTGGTCAAATCGCGTTTACACGTTTTCAAGTTTTCGTGCCGGTATAAGAATCTCGATCCGGTACAGCTACCGGGATAAACTTGTACCGATGTGACTCGTACCGGATATAGAATGAGATTTTTTGCTGGTATCATGAAAAGAATACAGAGCTACCCACAAGAGCAGGGAACCGGAATGAACTTTATTGGTATGAAAGTCATACTTGTATTATGTAAACCGCCCCTCTGAAGAAAGAGAAATGTAAAGAAGGCTTTTTACGTCATGACGTTTATGCATCTCAGCAGACTACAAATCTGGGTGATATTATTATTCGGCCATTACAGCTGTAAAAATGAAAATAAAAAAATACTCAAGGGAAATAAGTCACCTTTTTAATTTAATAATAATTCGCATTACTCTCTTGTGATTTTTTTTAGAGGGAATCGAAGATCAAGGTCAATATAAAGAAACATCCAAAGCATTTATCTTTTCTCTTCGAAATAAAGAGAAACTTGGACCCTTCAAGAGCATGGTAAAAGAACCATCAAAGGCAATTTATAATCAGATATATATGGGACCAAAATTTGGGAAGAAAGATATCCACATCAACCGGCCAGGAAATCGTTCTACCACACAGCTTAACAGCTCCTACTCAGTTCCAAGTAATGTACAAGACAGCAAAACAGTCCTAGCAGGAACGCACCAATTTGAACCTGACGAGTTGGAAGTGTTTTATCTCGACCACCTCTGAACGATAACGATGCAGGCTTTATGTTGGTTTCCTTTGGCAAACCGTTTTCTATAGGCCTTTATTACACCCCGCCATTTTGTATAAAAACAAAAGATTTTTGTCCGCCCAACCTCGTTTTCAAATTTTTCACTGCGAGGCTGGGCGGGCAAAGACAAAGCATTTTATTCTCCGGGGAGTCAACATGGCGGCCGCATGATAAAGGACTATTGGAGAAACGCACTGGAAAATAATTTACAGTTCTCTTTTCCGGAGAGGTCTTAGAATTCAGGCTAAATACATGTACCGTAGAGTTCTGAAAGTACCGGGCCCCGTTACTTTTGGAATTAGCAGGCCTAAGGTGCCGCAACTTTCGGTAGCCTCTACATTCGAGTCTGCCTCCTCCACAGGGTTTTTCTTTAACCCTATTCGGCCTGGGGGTGGGGCACAAAGTGCCCGCGCTAACTTTCAACATTCATAACTTCCTTAATATGTATTAGATAGATAGATTTGTTTATTCAGAACCCCTTGCAGCAAAGAGCTGGATAACAGGATCGTGCGCAAATACATATAATTAACATTTATCTTATGACAAAAAATCTAAATATTTCACAGATACAAATTCTGACAATCTTTTTGTCCTACACATTTTGTTATCAAAAACTTTGTGACTTTTTCTAAAATTCATCTGGCAACAATTTCATATGACAATTTTTTGATCACGTGACTTGATGTTTCCATGGCAACAAGATTTTGACTGCCATATTTTTTGAAATTTGCATATTTATACCTTTGGTTGAAGACTCACAAACTCAAAAAAGCCCAGGCTGAATAGGGTTAAACCACGGTTTTCTTACCAACACCTCATACTGAAACTGTAGTTAAACATAATGTAATCTACAAATTAAAATAAAATGTTGCTATGCATACAGCCTCAAGCCAAGCTATCTGTAATTTTGCTATAACTCATCTTGTCATCAGTGAACGAGCACTGAGGAAACGTATGTGCATGCTAAGAACATTTCTACTGATATAAGCGGTTCCTCCCCTCTGCCAAAATGATAAGGCGAAGTCATTCTCGTCTCTTTTTCTCTGCATTCTTTTCAGTTCTGATTTAATACATCACTAAACACTTAATGACTGGTCCCGAGGGAAACAGTGAATTTTGTTTCCCGAGAACTCTCGATGTTTCCCGAGACGAAGTCGAGGGAAACATCGAGATTCGAGGGAAACAAAATTCACTGTTTCCCGAGGGATCAGTCATTAAGTGATTTGTTATATAGCAACACAAAAAAAAACACAGTTTGAAAAACGCGCCAAGCACTCGATCCATCATAATCATGCCACCTTTTGTCACGGTCTGATCACGTGCGCTGGCGGGCAATAGTGCAATGTTACCCTCTGACGTCAAAATTGTTGCCCGCTTTCGCAAATGTTGCCCGCTTAGCACAATTGGCGGGAAACAGTTTGTTTGTTAGATGTCATGTGACGATGAATCAACCAATCAACGCGCGCGTTCTATTGAGAAAAACCCCAGCTATATAACAAAGGTAAATAATGCGCAACAATAGTCAACTGGGATTTCAATGTTGCATTTTTTTTCTACTATCACAACCGGGTGTCTCGACCTTTCTGACATCTCAGAGCCTGCTTGGAAGTCATTTCCTTTCCCAGAGCTCAGGAGGAGCGTAAACTGATGAAGGCATGGCTCCTTTTCTCGTCCCATGCCTTCACGTGCTTCGGCGCCCTCGGAAAGGAAACGACTGCCACGCACATCAGCGTGGCCTGAAAAACAGTGTTATTTGTACAGAATGTTTACCGATAAAGATTCAGTTTTTGTTTGTTTTGAAAGCTAAGTAATAAAATCTTACGTTTACTACACAAGTTGGGCTGGTTTGCGGGCTAAAAACTTCAGCGCCTCTCGTTAGCCGACGTCCGTCGTAAGCTAATTTCAGGCCCGAAATGTCCTCGGGAGTCAGTCGGGAAAAGCACGCTCGGCGCATGGCGTCAACGACTGCTCCCCAATGGCCAAACGCACGCGCGATTCCCGCTAAACGTTGCACTAAATCTAGAAATGTAATAAGCTAACTGTAATGTTCGCGTGACTCGCGTAAAAACGGTCCCACGCATGGTTCCGAGCACTATTCTTCTATCGACTAATACATTCTAGTTTAAATTCTCAGTTTCTGTAACGACATGTCTTTTTTTTTAAATTACTTTTATTCGGTATTTTTTTCTCTTTTGTTTTTGTTTTGTCATTTGCTTGTATATAAGGAGGGGAGGGGAGGGGGGATGGAGGGGGAGTCTGAATAATGCCGGTAATTTGCAGAAAAAAATGAGATCCAAGTTGTCAAATCCAACTAACAAGACGGATTCAAGTTGTCAGTTTTGCGTTAGCTTGCGTAGCTGGCGGATTTCGCGCGCGATGTCCAAATTTTGGCGGCCGAGTCGCTATTGTAAGCCGCAAGAAGAGGTGGCAGGAGTGACTTCCGTGAAAGATGATAAAATGAAATAAAGCACAAACAGCGGTGATAAACATGGTGAACCAACATATTTTTATAACAAACTTGACGTTTCGTATGCTAAGTGACATACATTTTCAAAAGTAACCGTTACAGTGTTTGAAAACTGTTTATATAGTTCAAAAATAGGGGACTGGAACCAAGATTAAGAAAAACAATTTTTAATTAATTAACAGTAATTTAATAGTAGTACGGACTGTCAGTCCTAAGAAGCTACAAGCTTATCAAGTTACGATGGCCTAACAACAAGAGTTTATATCATAAAATGTCTTCGTTCCGCTTGATACAGAGTTGCAGATTGCAGTAAAACAAATTTAAGTGCCAATCACGGCAAATAACCTCCAATGATGGCATTTTATGGTGTGTCACGTGGCAAAATGTGGAGGCGCGGTGGTCTAGTGGTTAGCGCGTCGGACTTTCAACCTGAAGGTCGGTGGTTCGAGCCTGGTCTCTGTCGTCGTGTTGTTTCCTTAGACAAGAAACTTTAATTTACTCCACACTGTCTCTCTCCACCCAGGTGTATAAATGGGTACCGGCGACAAAATGCTGGGGGTAACCCTGCGATGGACTAGCATCCCATCCATGGGGGAGAAGCAATATTCCTAGTTGCTTCATGCTACAGAAACAGGGTTATAAAGCTCCGGCCGTGTGGGCCATCCGTGGCTCGTGTGCGACTTTACCTTTTTACCACGTGACAAAATACTGCACGATTCTTGGATTCATTTTAGCAGCATTGTCCATGTCCGGCTTCGATCGTGACTAGAATGGATACTCCAAAATCAGGTTGGACCACCTCGGACACTTATTGAGAATTATATAACGTAATGTCGACACTTAGAATTTATTAGAATTTATTTTCAATAAATTTTTAAGTGTAAAAAAGAAAATCTAGAATCCCCACTCGAGATTGAACCTGTGACCTCAGCTGCAATCGTTTGCAAAATACCTTCGACCACCCTATATTTTAATTGACTTTTTAACAATTTTCAGTCTACATTTCTGAGTGCTGATGTTCGCTTCCCCCGGGCCCCCAATATCAATGTTGGATCTAAACTTTGGAACCCAAATCAATCTTCATGCGGTTGGCAAGCCCCCGGTATCTCCAATCACCACTCAACATTGATATAGGGGGTGGGAAGGGGGTAGGGGGTTAATGCACTACAAAATTAATCAAAATTTAGTCAAGTGGTCGAAGGTTTTTGACAACGATTGTCCGAAGTATTTTTCTTAACACAAGCTTTTAAGTAGCGAACATGGTATTTCACACTATGTTATAGGTCTAAACTAAAACATACAATAATCGTCGAGTGCGAAAGTGTATGATAGTGTAGGTAAATACGTCAAAAATAGTACAATCTAGCTAGATATTGATGCCATTTCAAGAAACATAACAAAAGAAACATTTTCGGATTTTAAAGAGCGAGTGCTGAATACGCTCAAAGAGACTGATATATCGTATATAAAGTCTTTAATCGATAGTTTTCCTAAAAGAATCGATGCTATTATAACAAGAAAAGGTGGACGTACAAAGTATTAAAGCAAAATAAACGAATATTTTTGTACACGGCAAAACATGTCTTTGGGGGGAGGGCTGGTGTGTTTGTGTCCTTCTCACGATTCTCATGCACGGTGCTCGGTGATTATTGTTAATTTCTCACGATTACTTTCGCATATGACTGCATGTTAACTCTCCTTAGAGAGAAATAATAAGGATAATCATGTTAGGAATCCCAAAGTTAATTTTTGGACGGTAAATAAACTACATTTCAACGGTTCTCGCTTTTTGGTGACATAAAAAGATTCAGTGACATATATTCTTTGTTTCGTCGTCACGCTGAGAATCGTCAATTATGTACAGCTATGGCAAATTACAAACAGTAATTAGCTTAGATAATGTTTGTCTTTAGTAGTATATTATGTAATAATACCATGAAATGCTAAATGTTTAACGTGGATGGAGCTATTTGAGTTTATAGGCGAGCATCGTGGAATTATAGTAGCGTGACACGGCGTGACATTTAGCTGCTGGAGCTCTTGTTGCTCAATATGAATTCTGCGAAGCAGCGTTTACATGGCCGTAATTCTTTGCGTTCACTTTCGTTCACTTGATACGTGAACTGGAAAGCTCGCCAGCGTACTGCCATCATCTGGGTATTCGTGGTGTCTACATGGTACCTCCTCTGACAAGAGTAATAGGAGCGTCAGCGGGGGCGAAGAAAGCGGTGTCTTTGTCAAAGACAACATCCTTGTTTTGGAAATTCTTTGGTGTTACACAGGGATCCCACAAATGAGATAAAAGTTAAATACTTGGTAGGATTAGGATTACATAGCCTACCGTACCACTGTACCACTTAGCTTCTCGGGTTGCTTAGTCCTAAATTTAACTATATAAACTGCTGACCCCAACTTCAACTGAAAGGTAACCAGTTACTCCGTTATATAAGTCTAAATAAGGCGTCCGAGGTGGTCCAACCTGATTTTGGAGTATCCATTCTAGTCACCACCGTTACTCTTCATCTTGTCACCACCATTTCTCTTCATGCCCCGCCATTTTAAAAACGGAGAAGGCCCTGGGGACGACGTTGTTTTGACCGTACCGAAACTCGTTCCCAGCCGGAGCCTGGGTTATGCCTAAATCATACCGTCCAGAAGGACGTCGGACACCTTATTCAGACTTATATAACTTAATGTCGACGCTTAGAATTTTATTTTCAATAAATTTTGAAGTGTGAAAAAGAAAATCTAAAATCCCCATTCAGGATTGAACCTGTGACCTTAGCAAGGCTTAGTCTTACATAGCCCTACCGTACCACTGTACCACCTAGCTTCTTGGGTTGCTTAGTCCTAAATTTAACTATATAAACTGCTACCCCCAACCTCAACTAATCAGTTACGCCATTATATAAGTCTCAATAAAGTGTCCGACGTCCTTCTGGACAGTATGATTTGGGCTTGACCCGGAGCCTGGTCCTCGTGCTCAGGCTCCAATGGTTAAGAGGGTCAAGCGGGACTGGGGACAAGAACTCTCAAACGGACCTTTCCTTTTCACTTTAAGTTACATGAAGTAAAACCTATTTCACACTTAGAGTAAAATTAGAAAAAAAAGATCAGTAAAGTGTATGCCTCGAACCCGAGTCGTTTGCTTCATAACTAATATCCTTATCCACTATACCAACGTGGATTAGCTGCCGGGAGATGTAATTTTTAACATATTTATATAGTTACCCATAACAATAAATGAAAGCTAACCGTTTTCAAATCAGTGCTTAACCCTAAACACTGTAGATCAATGCTAAACCCCAAAACGCTACTCTTTGCTTAGCCGGATCTCTGTTCTCTCAGTTCTCTGCCCATCTTGCCCAATAAATGGGGTTCTGTTCTCGTGTACGTCAGTACTACGGTATAATAATAAAAAATACTACGTTGTGTAAAACCTCATAAGGTGTCCAAGGTCCGTTTGAGAGATGTTAACGAGTGTTAACCGAATGCCACCGAAATTGTTGAAAGTGATCTGGTGCAGTGCAGTGACACAGACCTGATGATGTTTGAAATCACGCAATGCTGAGACAACGACACGCAATCGGCAATTTTCAAAGATCGGTGATATAAGTGACCCTATTCTGTTAGAATTAAAAAAAAAAAAACATGAAGGAAGGGAGGCTGAAGGAAGCTGTTCAAAAGACTTATTGGTAAGGCATAGTGAAAAATCCAGTTTTATATCTTCAGAAATTCACATTTCACAATGTTTTTTTTTCTTTTTAAATAATAAAGATCTGTTTGACTATCGTCCTGCAGTTTCCAAAAACGGTTTATTGTTCAATGCACAAAGTTGAAAAAAAATGGTCGTATTTATTGTGTTATATTTATCTGTGGTATAGAGAATTGTATTTATTTTTTATCTAATTCAGTAATTGAGTCAATTTATTGTTTCTTTTTAAAAAATTAAATTTCATTGTTGTCAGTTTTTTGGCATTTTTTGTCTTTTTATTTTTAATTCCTACGTATTTACCCTGAAAAACATTTGCCGCGACAACAAATCCAATTCAATCAATCATGCACAATCTTATATTAAGTTTTTTGAGATTATCAAGGGCCGAAAAACTTTATGTATGTAAAATGCTCTGTAAGAGGTCGCCAAATAGCCAGTGAAAAAATAGTTGTTACTCGATAGCCGCGATCTCGCCGTCCTTGACTTTAGATCGCCCAAGGTCATCATAGATTGTATGATGTCTATGATTGTGTTGAATCGGATATGCAAAATCCAAACCTACTTGTTCTAGTTGATAAGTAGTGCGTATCACGATTATCCGACTATTTATTGCAGGCTATTGCAATGACTCCTTCGGATCGTTCAATTATTGCTATAAAGAAAAAGGCTTTGCTTTAAAAACGATATACATCCATCGCTTGGTCTATAATTTGGTCTGAAGCTGCAAATACTGGCAGGAAATTTTTCATCGTGGGCAAGACATCGACAGCGATTTGGATCTATTATTGGCACCGTTTGGCAGAAGTCAAGAAGTCGAGAGGCCGAAATTTTAATAAGAGATAAATCACTTTGGTTTCATCCCAGCATTGTCGTTGGTTTGTATGTTTTTTTTTTACTTCAGATCCAGTTAAACCCAGGCAACGATGATGGGTCTAGTCTACTAATGACGGGGAATTCAAAGCGACAGGCCTTCGATATAACGCAAGTTTTTGAAGTCCAATATAGACACTGATTTGCATTTTAAACCATAACGATAAAAACCTGAGTGATCGATCGGACGCCGGTCATAACAACAACCTGAGGCAAAATGTAATGCGAACGCTGTGGAAAATTGAAACTGCATCTTCACGTTCTGAGCTCAATGGCCCAAAAGGTTCGACACAAGTCGCTCCAAAGAGACGTCCCTATCTTCATTTTCGCCTCCAAAACACCTTCATCGTCGCCATCTTCGCGTCGGCGATCGACTCCTTCTGCTCCTTTGGTCAGACAGAGATCGCGTTCTCTTACCGATGGACAAAACAACAGTCCCTCGTTCGGACATAAAAAATGTAAGTCTCACCAATATTAGTTTTCGAATACTATATGTTTTATTCTTACATGAATCAAAAGATCCCAACACTTTATCTGCGGTTTATCTCTTATCTTTTTATTTATATTTATGTTTTTTTTAGTTTTGTGTCTCACGGTATGTGTGTACTCATTCGTTGCGCCGGGGTTCTGCACTTTCATATTCCAAACTGACTGTAGTGATAATTATTTTCATGATTTTATTCAATTCAGCTGCGCTGCAGTATTATTTAAGTTGTGACGGGAATGCTGCAAAGGGCACAATGTGGCAAGTTTGATTTTCAGTAGCAAAGACAATCTTTCTGATCGATTTGCAGTGTGACTGCATGACCGCATTTACTCTTGCAGGGCAGGTAGGGTACAAGTACAGCGATTTATACCCAAACTATACTAATCAGCCCAACTAGCCTCGTTAGCATGTACAAAATTCAAAAGCGTTTTTGCTCTAAAATGAGGTTAGTTGGGCTGATTTGCATGAATATAAAAGAATAACAAATCGGCCGCCATTTATGAACAGGGTCTTTTTCAAATTCAGGATCGAAATTCAGGACGGCAGAGAGTATTTGGAGTTTTTAGTTTTTCCATTTTGTATTTGTCTGAATATAATGTAATACAATACAATAACCTTTATTTAATTAAATTCGAATTTAAGATGGCAAAACTGCTAATATCTTCGAGAAAGTAAAAGGGAAATATGTATAATACAATCAGCGCGTAAGCTAGACTAAAGTCACGATGCGATCGTTACGCGTTCGCCTTATCGTTAACAGACTTAACACGATACGTATGTTTTCGTAGCCGTGACGTCACAACATCCGGACCTCGAGAGAGCAGATATACGACGGATGGTCGTATTACCGTATTCAGGGCTTCTCTTCTCCATGGTGCATGACCTTATAAGAGCGCGTGAAAAGTATCTGGCACTTAGGGTAGCTATATTAGAAGAAGGCTGAATAAAACGACTTGGGTGTTTGGAAGTCAAAGTCAAAGATCTCGCAGATTTTGAATTCTGCCTGAAAGAACAAGCGCTTAGTTGGATAATTTTACCGTTCAAATTGTCATTCTACAGCTGCATTCTAGAAGAGGGGAAAGAAATTTCGGAATGCCGTAATGCTAATTAAACTTTATGTGCTCTCACATCAAACGGACCGTTTCCTTATTGTTTATTGGCGATTATCTTGTTTGTCTAGCACTCGCAAAATTTAAATTTGCATTTTAACAAGAGACACACGCACGCACAATCGCAGCCGAGTTTGTAGTTCCAAAGCAGAGTCTGAGATACACTAAAGTTGCTCCAATTCGCTCGTGTTTTCTCTGCAACGATGGGGCTGTTTTGGTACCCTAGAACAAAAAGCTTGGCTTTTATACGCAGGTGGGAAGCGGGCGCGGGATATATGCGATTTATGCGAAAAAGAGCAACTTGTGTCTGCAGCAAATCAATTCGATGACAATTTTTGGCAGAAAAAGTGTCATCTTTTCACTTGCACTGAATGGGTTTCTTTCAATTCTTGTTCATTCCTCAGAACCAGCCACCATGTTGCTTTTAGACTGTTTAGAGCCCGCACGTGCCCTCCCTGAACCAGCGGATCGAATTGTGAAACGAGCGGCTTGCAGCAAGTCTAAGCCAGAGACAAACTGTAAACTGAATTGTAAATCTGATAGTAACTACGTGGTTTATTCTGATCATGAGTTTCGCCGAAGCCTACCAATCTACTAGTTTACAAATTTGAAGTTATTATGTTCCGGCTATGAGACCTATCCATTTATTTGCAACTTACTGAACTTAGGCCAGGCCAGAACTCAAAGTGTCCAAAGCTGAAAAGTTGTTCAAGTCATCCTTAAACAAAACTGATACTGCTTTTGTACCTTTTCTGCTGAATCATCATTTCATTTTTCAGTATCTCACTCTGCGCGTGACTTTTGACCGGTTTCACAGGTCACCTTCCTGTTTTATTTGCAGTCAGTAACATAATGAAGCGAAGCCAGTAACTATACTGTATAATAAGCGTTGTTGGGGACTAGCAACTTATCCTACACTCAATTGTTCGGGACTCAGTAAAGCAGACTTCAGTAGTTGGCTCTGGCTTTTACTCTTGATGAGACTTTCACAGTAAATGTTGTTTACAATTCAGTTACTTCACAATGTTCTGCTTTCTCACATAGCTTTTATCTGGGCTGAGAATTAGCTATCAATCAACGTTAAAAACAGATCAAAAAGGTAATGTAGGCTAAGGTAAGCCTCTCTATGATTGGTCAAGACAAATCATTATCATATATTCATTCGATATGTTTGTCAGTGTCGAAGCTGACTTTTTTTTCAGTTTTCACTAACATTTCGGAACTGCTCAGCCAAAACAAACTACAAGAGAAAATAAAAATTACAAGGTTGAGTCCTATCGCAAGATTTAGACATTTACAAGGAAGGTGGACGTAAAACTAACATTTTAAATTTGTAACATGATGTAGAAAAACTGAGGGCGTCAAGCTTCTTCATCACACCTGATTGGTTAAGTTTAGTCCAGCCTTTTCCATATCATTAAAGTAATACGTGTCAACTGGTAAACCTGTATGGCACTGAGTGACCTTAAGCGATCTTCATTGACAATAGTTCCTTTATTATTAAAATCGTATTTTATCTTTCTTGTGTGAAGGTCGCATAATAATCCAAAAGAAATTTAAAAATAGCTTCAACGCAACTGTCCGAAAAAGTATAGTTTCAGAACTGAAAATAGGATAGTGGAATGAGAATAAGTTACTCTAACTAACTGATACTATTTCCAGGAGGAGCGCTTAGAAAAACTTGACCCGAGTCAGTTATTTCATTTTCTTGGCTCGACACCAATCGGCATAAGTCCAATAGGCCAACAGGTGAGTAAATATTTGCAATCGATCGCAAGGTTGCTTAGTGAAATACGGCAGGTTTAAACTAGAATTTCTACGAAATATCATGTGGTATTATCTCGGAAATAAACATATTTTTCTTACACTAGAACTAATGGATAAAATACAAGAATAGGCAGCAATTATTTGCCCACATGACTAATTTCCTTTTTTCAAAATACCGAGTGTTAATTATGCCAAAACATCTGGCCCCGGTTGTTCAAAAGATGGATAGCGCTATCCACCGGATAAATCACTGTCCGGATAACACAATTGGTTTTGTTAATGCTTATCCACTGGATAGTGATTTATCCGGTGGATAGCGCTATCCACCTTTTGAACAACCGGGGGCTGTTCTATAACGAAATCATACCGGGAGAAACCATTATTTGATCACTATACTATTTTTAAATGTCCCATGATTATATAAGTCTTATTGTATATTATTTTCAACACTACGAACAAGGTTCCCTTAATTTTTAAACATAGAATTGATAAATATGTGTGACGTTTCATTGCTTGCATTTTTATTGTTTAACACTGCTACTGAACTTCACAGTCTTGTGTTTAAAATCCAAAAATGGCGTTTACGGTGATTAGTTTTATTTTATCACCTAATCGCTTATGGTTTACACCATGTACTAATCTTTGTTGTTTTGTCGTTTCATGATTAGCCTCCTACGCAGACGTTCTTAGGGCTCGTCACGCAATTCGTGGGGGAGGAAAGATTGCGTGACGAGCCCTAAGAACGTCTGCGTACTGAGTGCGATCTAACGGGTTAAGGTTAACTTCGAGACGGCAGTAAATGTACAAAGCTTCAAATAGTTTCCCATGAATGTTTTCACTAGTTCCCAAGCCCCTTTTGGTAACTTATTATTATTGTTTTTTCATTTATTATTTTTTTTAATTGCTGGCTGGGAAACAGACATTTTTTTATCCAGCTGGCTAGGAATTTCCCTATGTGTTATGCTGGGAAAAAGGAATAGATATATTTTTTCCCAGCAACGTAGAAGAACACCTGGAAATGCTTTTATATAATTTATTTTAATTTATTTGAGTAAAATAATACATTTTACCAAAGATTGTTCGTTGGGTGCCCCTGCAAAGTGATAGCTGATTCCAAACGCGGGAAAACGGACAAGAAAACCGATAATCTCAGTTATACGTGCAACGTTCATTGAACAGAAGAGCAAAGACCGTCAAACAAAACAGACACATAACAAACCGAAAAACAAACAAAATGAAAACTGAACGTGAACCCTTGAGGCCGGAAAATCGTCACAGCGGCGTCACGGCACGGAAACGACGAACGATTAGCGAAAGCTACGTAAAAAATGCGTAAGGGAAACCTTACGGATACCTAGAAAACCTTAGTAAAACTGTAAGATCTCATTTTCTTTTACCAGAGAAGAAAAACTGTTGACAAGTTGGATTTCAAACACACTAAAATTTTTTCCCGCGCCATCTTTGGTAGCCTCGATTTGAAAATACCGAGCTGCATTGTGGGAAGATAAACAGTCTCACGATATATATGATCTCCAATCCAATCCAGTGATTTTTTACTCCTTTTTGGTTTGCAAAATTAAGATTATTTGAACGTCTGTAATGTGATCAAATTCTGATATGATCGGTTTGTTCATCGACTGTGATATTCTCAAAAGCCTACAATATTCTTTAAGAAGGGGAACTGGGGAAACCCAGTTGCTGACGAGGAAATTTCGCCATCACTGTGTGATGTAACATGTCGAAAGCATCGTCTTCAAATTCTCCGCGAAGACAGGTCAAAGGTAAGGCAAACTGAATTTTTACGCTTGTCCAACAAGATTTCTATCTATACTGATCTATATTGCGCTAATCGCGCCACATTCTCTGCATTTAAGGTTCATGTACTTGTAAATTCAATCTATGGAGGTTTGATTTGCATATAAGCTTAATTTTGAATATTTTTTTCACGTGTACGTTTTTATTTTGTACTGATAAGCTTAATTAAAAGCCTAAAGCTTGAAATGATAGAAACCCCGTTGCATTTTTGCCCGGAGCGAAAATGTTTGAACCAATTTTAATTTGCCGCAGTTTTGCATACAGATTCCATGTAAATTTTATTTGACACTTCCTTGCGACCAAAAGCCGAATCCTTCGCTAATCACTGTATACAATTTTCTTTTTTGACGTGACCCCACTTGGAGGTCATCTGTAAAACATGCTAGTACAAATCGCGGAGGGACTGCGTATTGAGTGAGTCCCTATAATTATCCACTAGACGATCATTTCGTCACAAGTTATCACTTATTCATGATTTCAGCTGGACGATGGATTCGGCTTTATAATATATTTCAGTCAATTACGTTGCTGTTATCGATGGGAACGAAGTTAATCGAAAACTGACCATATTGCAACATGTTTTGAAGCCATTGCTCGCTCGTCCGTGAAAGAAACTCGAAGTTTATCCTTTAGGGCTTTTGATTCAAGGTAACGTATCATTTGTCTTTCTTTTGTCTTTTCTTCGACCTTGTCAACAAACGAAGCGGTAAAGAAACGGCGTGGACTGCCGTTGCATTGCGGACTGCTTTCGTTGTTGTTCTTGTTTCGATGTTTTTGTGTAGCGCAGACGACATATTCAACCGAATATATGAATTCGAGATACTTGTAATATTGGCTTGAGAAATTCAGTTAGTTTGCACGCTTGGTCGAGTCTGTTTTCAAAGGATTTTTCCCCTCATCTGTTGTGAAATGAAAACAGTGAACTTGACTTAGCTCATTGTTTTTATAGAATTGAAAGGAGCAGAAAATACTTTATTTTTCGTAACTTAGTCATGGTCTTTTTAAACGAGCGTTTCTCCATGTGAACTGCAATATAATTAAACCAGAGAAAATGAATAAGATTTTCGTTAATGTACGTACATGTATTTGCATGCTCTAGACAACACCTGTTAGTATACGGTTTGGGGAATTTCAAATTTTGCACAATAGACCATGAGTACATGAATGTAGATCTGAGTCATAGAATTTCAATTTTTGGCAGTGATGTTTGTGTTGATCAGTTGTACATGTAAATATGTATATTTTCACAAATTATAGAGTAAATTAATTAAATCTGAGTTTTTGCCAAGCAAGAATTTGAACACTCGTTTATTGACTTAATAGAAGCTTATAAAAGGAAAATATGCAAATACAGTGTAATCATATCTACCCAACGTAACTAATTGAACCAAATCATACATCTGATTAATCAAACTCAATTGATCAAACCCAATTTTGTGATTGGATACGATCAGGTTTGGTATTAAATCAAACACAATCACACTTTCACAAAAAAAATGTAAAGGAACCGAACGTTTGATTAGGTTTGATGGCACAGTGATTCCAAAATAAATGGTTGTGGACTGCATGTGATTGAAAATGGAGCATATGCAAGCTCCATAACAACAACAACGATTTATTTGAATTAGAATAAATTTATTTGAATTAGAATAAATTTCTCAAACCATTTATTTTCAAATAATAAAACAAAATATATTAGCAACCTGCAAATAACTAAAGTTAATTGTGGCGGGTTGCTGCACACTAAACAATAACATCTATTTTAAAATTCAGGTTATGTTGATTTGTGATACATATGCATAGTTTCTTTAATGACTTAGGCCCAGTTCAGACGCCAAACCTTTCATGAGCCAAACTAAATTCGAATTTGGACCGACCCAAATGAAAAGTACGCCTGTTGATTCAGACGCTGAACTTAATTAGCCAAACTTAATTCAGTTTGAAGAAAAACAAATCGAAAGGACAGAGGTTTTCAGGCAAAGTGTAAACATGCAAGAAACTGCATGTAAAACAAGTTATGCATTACGTTTGGCTCATGAAAAGTTTGGCGTCTGAATCAAAGCTGTTCCAAAGCTGAAATTCCCGGCTGAGCCAGGCGGGAAGAACGGCTGAGCCGTTCCAAATTCAAATAGCCGTTCTTAAGTGATTCAAACGCCAAACGTTTCATGTACTTAATTCAAGGTATTAGGTTCGGCTCATGAAAAGTTTGGCATCTGAACCGGGCCTTAGAATTTTAATGCTTACCAGCTTTTGAAATCATTGGATTTGAATCTTTGCCAAACATTTCCATTTCTTTTCTTTGACAAATGCATTCCTGGAAACAAAATTGGCAACTTTTCAAGGTACATTCATGTCGACTGTACTTCTCTGAACAGGAAAACTCATATTCCATTTATCAATATCATGTTACATTTGGTGTTAAATAATTAATAGTAATAATTATTGTTTTAGCATACATATTTTTCTCATTGGTTTTCATGCATTTTTATATGGACCAGGTTGTTCTAATTGGTTCCTAACAATGCTAAATCCAACTGAGTCAACATTGGAGCATAGTATTTATTAATAACGAGAAGATTTTTTAACATGTTTTTTTTTTTGTCTGCTAATGCAGGGTTGCACATTCAGCTGCCACATAGAAGTCCTAGATCACTGAACGGCAGCGCAACATCTCTATCATCCTTAGACGCTACACAAGCAGGTTCACACTCTCCTTCTTCCCCTCGTAACAGCAAATCATTTTGTAAGTGGGAAAAAGTAATAAATTACATTATGATATGACTGTATGGCCCCGCTGATGCAATCTGACAGAAAATAGAATTGCAAGGTGACGTGAGCGGGGCCGGACGGGTTGACGTGAGCCGGTCCGGAAAAAGCCGTTCGGCCCCGCTCGAGTTCAAGCGACCTCGCACTGCCGACTATTCTTGTACAGACACTGTACTTTCTAGTCATATTATCGCGTTCGAAGAACGCAATTCTAATTTGGTTCGTGTTGGTTGTCCTGTTGTTTACATGCAGTAAAATTTGAGATTTTTTGGTAGACGGTCTTCCAAATGGCCGCCCCTATTGTTTTTTTCAGGGGCTCATTTCCGCCAGAAGTTACTTTGAACGCGTCTCCATGATCTCCGATTACTGCTAGTAAAATAGTTATTGACTAAGTTAGGTAGGGCCAGATGGGAAAATATTTGGCTCTCGGACATGGCACACGACCTCGCTGTGCTCGGTCCGTACGCCATGACGTCGAGCCAGATATTTTCCCGTCCCGCCCTCCCACTCAGTCAATAAGTGCATACGTGTAGTAATGACTGTATGGAGATATTTTGTAACAAAAACAACAAATACAGCATCTCACTGCAAACTGCAAAAACTTCTTATAGCATTGGTTTGTGTTTCAAGGAAAATTCGAAAATGGCAGTTTTGTCCATACAACCAATTTAATTTGTAAATTGACCTGTCAAAATGGAGGTTTTATAAATGGATGCATTTTCATCTAGAAGTAAGAAAAAAAATATTATTCCCATATGCCAAAATAGATCATTAGCATTTTTCATATTGTTAGTACACTGTACATGTAGCTCATCACAAACCATGTCTCAATTAATTGGGGGTTTTCACTGACGTCATATCAAAATTCAGATTTTGATTCTAAAATGTTTATGGAATTATAGAGAGTTTAAAACTACATATATCTGGGCCAAATTTTAAAGTGCAAGAGCATTTTGTTCAAGAGTTATAGGTGAACAAGTATTAGACATTTTTAGTAAGAAATGTATGGAGCGGCCATCTTGGTGTACCACTCAGGGGCACCAACATGGCGGCCAAAAATTCAAACTCTTTATTACACCAAAAATCAAATCACAAAATATTGTATTCGCTATACATGTAAGTGCCATTAAATCGGCTTATAAGCATCTACAATGCAAAAATAACTTTCAACTGGTTCAATTTTGTTTATTTTCATGGCTTATCTGAAATAGCATGACGTATTGCATGACACATTTAAAACCTTTATAAATCGGAAGCAAAACATCGTTAAAACCTGAAACTTTTTGTGAAAGATTATAACACTGGTATCCACATACCATGTTAGAAACAGCTTTGTATGATGCATACTTAAGATTTTTTAATTTTTATGACGTTATGTGCAAACTCCCAATAGCTGCCGAACATACATACATGTACATGCATTCAACTTCGAAATGTTTGACAATTATTTAGGTTTTATTTCAGTTGTTTTGAAGTCAAAGGTTTCCAGCATGCCATGTTTGCACACTTAATATTGCAAGCAAAGGGTACCTGACTTGTACACAAATTGTATACAGTTGAGCGTACTAAACAGTAAAACTTGAAAATAATATTATCTGTGATTGTTTTATTTTATTATATTTTCCTAGCTATTCAAAAATTATTTGGTAGGAACAAAGAAAGTCATGGTACACATAGTGGAAAGGAAGATTCAGAGGTACTGTACATACATGTAAACTTTAATTATCAATTCAACCAAGTTTTTCATGCTTGTGAAAAAGAAGTCGTCAAGTTATGGCATATTGTTCATTTGATAACTAAAGAGGCTTCCTTGTTACTGCTCTGTGGGCCACATAATTATACTTCTCTGTCCTGCTGGATTGTTTTTTGACAATACTATACTTTTTCCAGGTCAATCTGAGCTGAGTTGAGATGGGGTGGGGGGAATTGCAGACAGTGCTGAATTTGTATAATTTTTAATTGGTATCTCTGGGGTGCTATACAGAAAATGTGCACTGTTTCTATGCTCAAAGTGGACAAATTTCAAGGTTTATTGTGCTTATAAATACAAGACAAATATATGTACATGCAGTTAAGTTATTATATACTGCTGTGGGTGAATATTCATGTACAATCTTGTAGTGCACATGTACATCATGGTTTGCATGGCCCTGGAATACTTCTTGAAAAACTGCTACATGTAGGTCCTTGAAAACTCCTTGAAAATGACATTGTTCTTGAAAACTCCTTGAATTTGTAGCTGCAGTGCTTGAATTTTATGAAAAAGTCTCTGAATCTGTGAGACTACAGCAAAAAAAGTTCATTTTGACATCAAAAGATTGAAAAGATTGTATTTACAATCTAACATTGGCGAAAAATGCTTTTGAAGTCTCAAGGCAAAGCCTTCTATATCAGGACAATTCAGTGTTTCTTATTCAAAGTATCTAAGTAACTGTACCTTCAATAGGGTTTCCCAAGTGTATTTTGAAGCCCCCATCTAAGCAAACAAAACCATGAGGGAAATGTAGCTTGACACGATGTGTCAATTGCTCGAAGCATGAAATTTATTCAACTTTGGTACTCTTCATGAGGAAATGGACTCCTTGAATTTTGTGATAATGTCCTGGAAAAGTCCTGGAAAAGTCTTTGAATAAAAGTTCTTTAAACCTGTATGAACCATGTACATGTATACAATGGTTTGGGGGGGTAAAATCAAGATTCATACTTGTATTGTCTTCAAAAAGTGAGTGCCTTACTTGAAACACTCTTATTACTGGATCAATTTTTTGGTATCTTTTAGTATTATTTTCTAGATACCTGTAATGTTACAAAAATAAGTCTAAGAATAAAATGTGAAAACATCCTATAATTTGTACAGTCATGTAATTTTTGTAAATTTATATTTGATATGAAATTATAACATTTTTTGTCATAGACTGAAGATAACTTTGTAAAAACAAAGCTGAATGTTCCAGTAGAGAGAAAACAATTCTCCAAAGTCCTGGCGGAGATAAGAGGATTGAAAGAAAGAGCAATGCCATCATCGTGAGTATTTTATGTCATTTAACAGTGCCAATTGTAATAACAATGGTACTGTGCAAGGTTTATAGGGTTAATTATCTTTTTAAATATAGTTTATTTATCTTGCTGAGAAGATAATTTAGTTAGATACATGTACATTTTTCGAACCAATTTCCATTTCCCTTAGAGGTTCGAAAAATCGGGATTCCACTGTAGCTATGCTGATTTTGTATTTTACTATCACTTGAAAATGACCTTGGAGATGTCAAAACATTGTGACTTTATCGTTAATTTTTATAACAAATGTATGTTATCCGTATAATATTTTGGTATCAAGAAGTAAGGAGCTAGAGACTGAATAGAAATTTGAAAAGATTAATAAATTATAACACATAGTGCTGCATACCGAAGAAGCCTTTGGCGCCCAAGTGCCAAGCCGCCTACTTTCCATTTTCAGCCTGCTACTTACAAAATTAATGACAGTCCTGACTTTGGGGTTTAAAATGATTGTACCCAGCAATCGCCAATTGCGGCTTTTTTTTACCAATTTTTACGTTGCGTGACACGAGGAACTTGATCAGATAAAACCAAAATACCACCTCGAAATAAAATGTTTCCGATCTGAGTGAGTTCCTTTATGAACAATCTGTACATTTTATGTAATGTGAATAATTTCTTGTGAAGGTTCACACAATTTCTTTGAAAGTTTTCTGCAAAAAACACTACCCCGAGATGTATGCAAATTGTGCGCTAAATGTGATTTGATAGCATTTTTGTTTTTCTCGCAAAACTTAATAGATCATAGAGCATTTTCCTAAATGAAAATGTCTTTCACTTCATTGAAAAAATCAAATCCAGTATTCTGATCAGAACTTAATGATTTTCTCCTATTGGTCCGAAGTTCCAGCACTTTAATAGTTTGTTTGTCGATTCGTAAACTTGATCAGTTCTTTGCGAAAATAATTCAGATACAGTGACATTCATTTTGGTGCAACGGTACATTTCTTCGGTGTTTCTTCTGCGGTCCCCGACATTAAACTAAAAGAGGAAGCGAAAGCGCCCGAAAAAATATGCTTAGAAAAACGACATAATGTCTGGAAAACAACAACTAAAAAGCTACGCAAAAAATTTTGGTAGGAAGTCAGATAGAAGTAAAACTCAGAGATTAGTTTTCAGGACGGCAAAGAGAACGCCTTGTTGTTTTTTTGAATTATCCACTCGAGTTGTTCAAGGAAAAGCGAGGGATTTCTCGATTGTTTGGAAGGAAAATAGGCTGAAAATACAGTGTAGCCTGATACGTTTCTCGAAATCTTGGTAATCAATAGAAATACCTGATTTAATTAAAATTTTAAGCAAATATTTCAGTATTGTGCGGGATTGTGCAGATTTTTAGGAATTGTGTGGTCCCGCACCCACGCACCCTGTCAGAACCCCTGCTAAGATATCTTGTATCTCAGGTAAAAAGTGCAATATCGCAGATGTCCAACCAATTTTTTTAAAAGCAATACCATCCTCTTAAAATCAACATGATTCATTGTGTCCTTTTTAATAAATAGGCAGTGGTATGGTATAAAATGTAGCCAGAGAATATATGTTTTGATGTTCAAGGAGTATTTCATCGCGTTCGAAGAATGCAGTCCTAATTTCGTGTTGGTTGCCCTGTGCCTTACATGCAGAAAAATTTGAGATTTTTTTGGTGTCTGGTCTTCAAAATGGCCGCCCCTATTGCTTTTTTCAGGGGTTCATTTCTGCCGGAAATTCCTTCAAACGTGTCTCCAAAATCTCTGATTACTGTTAGTACATGTATATACCTTTAATCTTATCCATGTTTAAGTAAGTACTTATAATATGTGGTTTTCCAGCCTCGGCAGACGGCGTAGCAAGACTCAAGATGGGCAATCAACAGACTCTCGTTACAGTGGTGACAGTGATAGTGGGGGACGGCCTCGAGGAGCCACCGCTGCAGCAAGCTCTGCTGTGGGTGCATCCACAGACCAGCTGCCGCGAGGGAGGAGTGCAACAGCACTGTCATTAAATGAGGATGATTCAGCAGAAGTGGACTCTGTATGTCAACTTAATAACAAAATTAATATTTTATTTTAATACATGTGTATGTATAAGCTTGCATGTACATCTGTTAATTAATAATGATACCTCTACTTAATTTGTGGCTGTGTAATTTGGGGAAATAACTAATGACAGACATCCTCTCTCTACCTTAGTCAAGCTTGACGAAATTAAATAGTATGAATAATAATTTTTGTGATGTCCACATAAAAGAACATAATTATATCTCCATATTACCTCCAACTAATAGTTCTTCACGATATAGTTAAATTACACACTTGTTTATTTATTCATGACGACGTTAATGCTAATAAAAATAACATGAACCTTTGCCTCATAAAAAAATTATCTGAGCAACATCCCTATTCAACTAGGGACTCTACTTACATGTAACGAAACCTTTACATAGAATCTTTTCGATTAAACTTAAGAAAATTTTGTCCTTCAGTTATAGGTCAATACTATTGGAATAATCTGCCTTACACCTCAAAATAATAATAATAATAATAATAATAATAATAATTTTTTTTAATTTTTTTTATTTTAATAATGACACCAAGTTATTGTATTAATATTTTATTAATAAAAGTTGAATCCCCCCAGGCTTACATTGTACATCAGTGATAAATTCATTGAGCACTTAACACAATCGTACAAATTAATAATATATGTTCTCTTTACTTGGCAGCTGGATGGAACATTTAGTTCCCAAGAAAGGGAGGGTACAGATGAAGTTGATGCACAAATTGACACTGAGGTAACTGTGTGTCTTTGTACCATAATTCCTTTTCTGTCTGTCTGTACTGTCCTGTGTGCTGAAAGCAGGCAGGCAAATGTTACAGGATTTTAACTCAAAGAAAAATGATCTAAAACTGACTACTAATTTAAAAACTAATAAATTATTAAATGGAACATAATAAATTACAAATTTTCTTCCTAGTACATGTACGCAGTCTGTGACCCCCTGATTATAACATGATCAATATCATTCTGGTCAGTTTTAAATGACACTGTGCCATAATGGTACATTGGAAATGCAGCTTAAGGTTACAGTGTACCTTCAGATCGAAAATTTATTGAAAAAATTTTTTTGGCGTTAAAATAAAGTTTACAGAATGAACTTTCATCCAAAAAAAAAATTATCGAAAAATAGTGAAAATTGACGGAGAAATGACGGTATAACTTTTGTGGGCGGAGTTTGTTTATTAAGCGATATGTTTTTTTGAGCGCCGTTTTCTCAAAGTTAATTTTTCGCTTGTTGGGGACACTTTAAAGAGCTACAACTCAAAGGGAATTTGTTCGATTTTCCTTAAATTTGGACAGAAGCTAGGCTAACATATAATCAACAAAAATGTGTCGGCGAATTTCTTAATTCCGAAAACTTTTTCGTCAAGAGCCATTTCCGTGCGATCATTCCAATTTTTTTTCTCCCCTTTTCGAAAATATTCTGTAACTTTTCACTGCAATTGAATATGGGAAATCGCCGACACGTTTTTTTAGCGCTTCGTATCTGGAAACCCGAGAACAAATCAAATTAGCAAGATATAATAATCGCTTTGAGTTGTAGCGTTTTAAAGCTGATTCGGACGTTCGAATTTAGACGTAGTAAAAAATTCGACAATTCATTTTATTACCAAATGATTTCCATATTTAGATAGCCAGCTCTATAAGCTTTCATTTGATATCTGGGTTTAGGTATATTAAGTGTAATCTTAAGACGCTAGAGCTGTTATACTGGAGACACCCCCGAAGGTACACTGTAACCTTAATGTTATAATAGTTCCCTTACCCCTACCTCTACAATGTTATATCTGTGATTTGGTTGACTACCCTTACAACTTTTCAAGCATTTTTGTTTTATTAATACATTTGTGATCCAACACATATCTCACATTATTTATGCATTAAAAGCTGCAAAATGGCAAAATAAGTTTACATTGAAGCAGCCCTTGTGAACACAAAATTGGCTAAACATTTATTTCCAATAATAAAACTTGTTTTGCCTTTTTTTCTGTAGAAACGGAGACAGAGAGTGGAGCACTTAAACAACAAAATCAAGAGAACCAAGGATCAGATTCGGCAGCTGCAAGATGAAAGAGATGGTAAGTTCAACAAGTTTGGCTAAACGAGCTAATATAGAAATTGTTAGAGTTTACTGTTTGAGGAAAGCAACAAATTGTAGAACAAAATTTATCTCATGGGAATTATTTTAATTTTGGAAGCCGATTTTCTTTCTATTTTACCAGCCTTGTTGCGAAGATGTTCAGGTTGTAACACGATCATTTCTGATCATTGGAATGTTATTTTTCCCCTACATCCTAGGCTTATCAGTTAGAACCGTATGTGAATCAAGCCTTGACACCACAAAGGGAGCGTTTAATAATCGAAGTGGACGCGTACATTTTTGCACACTGTACTTAGTGTAGTTAGCATCTATCAGATTAGAGTTGAGTTCAGTTGAGCAACGGAAGTAATTGCGCGATTGCTTTGGTTTTGCATTGCTACGCTTTGTGATTGGCTGAAAAATTTCGCGCCACTTTCTCAACCAATCAGAAGTAAAACCAAAACCAATCGTGACTTGCTCCCATGCATTTTCCCGCGCTTGGCGCCAGCTACATTTAGCACAAGCTCTGATTGGTTCATTGGATTGTCTGCGTCTGTTGTGATTGGTCAGAGTAATTACTTTGGTTTTGGTTTAACAACACTCAATTGTAAACTGCTCTTTAACTACGAACATACATGTACGTTGAAACATCTTATCGCTAGCAATTACTGCTTATTAAATGTTTTCACATGACGTCATAAAAATTAAAAAATCTAAAGTATACATCCTACAAAGTTGTTTCCAACATGGTATGTGGATACCAGACGAGTGTTATAATCTTTCACAAAAAGTTTCTGGTTTTAACGATGTTTCGTTTTCGATTTATTAAGGTTGTAAATGTGTCACGCAATTCGTCACGCTATTTCAGATAAGCCGTGAAAATAAACAAAATTGAACTAGTTGAAAGTTATTAATGAGTTATAGATACTTATTAACCGACTTCATGCCTCTTATAGTGAATACAATATTTTGTGATGAGATTTTCGGTGTTATTAAGACTTAAAAGTCTTTAAATTTTTGGCCGCCGTGTTGGTGGTTGCACGGCAAGCGACAGACGGCAGACGATTACGGCCATTGTTTCTCGCTCTTTCTCTCCGGCGAAATCGAATTGATTTTCTTGACTCTCAAAAGACTTAGATTTTCAATGCAGTATTAGTTTTATTCGAGTTTTCGATTCAGGTTTCAGATTAGAAATGAACCATTTGATCTTGCTGTTATTTTTGCAAAATGTCCAATAACGACTCGACGAGCGTAGGTCACGCACTAAAAGCGGCGTATTGTGTCTTGTTAATGTTGCTACCGCAAAGAAGTTCTTGCGGTCCAGATATCTAAGCGCAAAGAAGTTCTTGCAGTTTTAAGCTTCAAACCGCAAAGAAGTTCTTGCGGCTTGGAGGACTCTAGCTTAAGTGTCCCGCAAGTAATCGCAAGAAGTTGCGGTTTTGCGGACGCAAAAAGAAGTTCTTGCCGTGCATTATTTTTGGGCTGTACTGTGGGACACCAAGTTGGCCGCTCCATACATTTCTTACTAAAAATGTCTATAGTCATTCGCCTATAACTTACTCTTGAATGAAATGCTCTTGTGCTTCAAAATTTGTGTAGTTTTAAACTCTCTTCAATTCCATAAACATTTTAGAATCGAAAACTGCTTCTGAATTTTGAAACAGTGAAACACTCTATTAGCTTCCGTTTGAATAATAAATTCATATAGGAATAATTTAGCAATGAACGGAGAAGCGTGAATCATAGCTACATTTGTACTCGACCTTGATGTTTAATACAGGAGGGAGAGTATTATTAGTCTGTCTACAGACCGATTTATTTTTAGCCCAGCGCTTGCGAAGCGAACGCGCGCAAGTGCGAGTGCGAGCGCGTGGCGCGAGTACGAGCCCCAAGGGTGACAGAAAAAAAAAAAAAAAAAAAAAAAAAAAAAAAACTCGCCCTCCGTGCTCGGCTCAAAAGGAAAAATCTGTGAACAGACTAGAGTGTTATTGCATTGGCTTTGTTTTCATAATAGACCAGTTCCGATATATTAAAATTCATACTTGGCTCCGAGGCTTAGGGGAATAAAACAAAAGAAATGAATAATTCAACGCTGAACCTCAAGGTGATTTCTTTTGTTTTATTCCCCTAAGCCTCGGAGCCAAGTATGAATTTTAATTTTTCGGAACTGGTCTATTCAATCAACCAAATGCTAATGTTATTTCATTTTCTATTTTACAGAGTGTGTTACGGAGTACTTAGAATCAACAGAAGGCTCACAAAAATCCAAGTAAGTGACAGCAGACTTGTCGCCAGGCCCTTCTTCGTGTTCAAACCCCTTGACAAGGCTGGTAAAATAATCCAAAAATACTGGGGTATGTTGTAGCATAAAACATGACGATAAAACAAGAGGCTACGCGTAGCCTATATTCGTCCCCGGTCAAAATACAGGTGATTCCTAACAGGTATAGTCCCGAACATTGTGAATCGAAGGGAATTCTAGGGCTGTTTGTCAATGAAGTTGCCTTGACAGGAACTATTTGAATGCGTAATTCACTTTATTCGAGGGCAAACACTGACGTAAAACAGCAACAAACAATAAAACCCAAATTTGTTTCGCTTTTGCTTGCAAAACGACGCCCATCACGGCGAACCCCAAGTATTGTGGGCTCAAAAATTTTCTCGCAGTGCATGCGTGCGTATTCTCGTACCCAGATCTAACGCGATGCACAATGTATTTACGAAAACATATATATACGAAAACATATATATACGAAAACATATATTTACGACATTACAATAAGGTGTCCGACGTCCGGTATGATTTAGGCACAATCTTTGTCCAGGGTTTCTACGCCCGCTCCTCCATTTTGAAAATTGAGAAGACCCTGGGGACGAGATTGAAGTAACAGCTCTGTGTTTTATACATGAACCTATCGCCTAGAAAATAAAGGAATGAAGTTAAGGTACCAAGGGAAAGGAAAGACTCGGGTCTGCCGTGAAACAACTCCAGCAAGTGGTCAGAGCGGGACTTGAACCCTGGACCTCCGGATTACAAGTCCGACGCCCTAACCACTCGACCACGCTGCCTCCCAAGAGGTGTTACATTTGTTTGCCTTTTCTTCCAGGTCTGTCTTCGAAAAGAAAAATCAAAAAACCAATTCGCTGGTCGCTCAACTACAGAAAAAGCTGGAAAAGTATCACAATACGCTAAAGGTGAGTTTTATTTTATATCGAACTCTGACAATTTGTCAAGTGCTATCCATGGAGACCTTAAAGTAGCAATGTCACACATTTTAGTATCACTTTCACTAGTCAACAATATATTCGAGGAGCAGGGATGACTAGTGCAGTGGTGAGAGCGCTTGCCTCCCACAAATGTGGTCCTGGTTCGATTCTCAGACCCAGTGTCGTATGTGGATTGAGTTTGATATTGGGTCTAGGACCGCCCCATGCCTTCACTCCATTCATCTCCCGCGCTCTCGGGAAGGAAACACTGCGGACTGCTACGTAGGTTGCTCTCATTCTTACTCCCGTTTTTTTTCCCCCTTCTTAAAAACCAACATTCTAAGTTTTAATAATAATTCAGTGATCCGAGGGCCACGGGTTGGTTAGTCTTTAATGTTACACAGCAAAAAAAGCCGAGTAAACTGAACTCAAAATACTGAGTAAATCGTTGCATCCACAGTGACTCATTACATTGAGTAAATTGTAGCAGACATGTTGAGTAATTAATACTCATGGGTTTGAGTAAGTTTACTCAGATTGAGTTAACTTACTCAGCAGTATGAGTAAAAGTACTCAGCTATTGAGTACAATTAACTCAATTTAGAGGTAAAACTACTCAAGAGAAATGCATCCATACTGACTCTTTATTTTGAGTAAACTAGTCATTTACTCAATAAATGAGTAAATAGTACTCTATGTTTTGAGTAAAATAAAAACTTACTCAGACAGTGAGTTTAAATACAACTCAAGGTATTGAGTAAAAATACACATGTATATGAATGAAAAGTACTCTTAATTTTGAGCAAAATACAAATTTACTCATTCTGTCAACTTGTTGTCACTAAACAATAAAGTGACAACCTGACTGTCCTATAAAAGTCTTTAAAGAACAGCAATTTCTACAGGTACATTCTGATATCTAAAATTATATTTTTCTCTCATCTAAATTCAATGTTTTCAATGTAGTTAATATATGTTTGTCTTCTAAAGCTAAAATAGCACTGAAAATGGAGCACAAAGCACTAAATGATTAAACCTAGACATTAACCCCTTCATGAAAAGCAAAAACACTTTTAACCATGAGGAACAAAGACATTGGTTAATAATTACTCTAATTCTGGATTAAAGTGGCAGTGTCACAAGGATTTTTTCATTTCAAAAAACAAAACATGTTTTTTATTAACAGAAACCAAAAAACAATGGTCCTGCTTTGTGATAAATTTATCATGCTGTTTTAGCTGGCTGATGAGTGTCTTTAGTCACAGACAATAACTGGATATGAATGAAGTGCAACTTGAAAAAATTTATCTGTAGACTAACTTTTTTCAAGTTCTCACATTTTAATTTCCAAAATAGGCTACAACAGATCATGATTTGTTCCTCTCTCAAGAATTGGTTAGCCTGTGTGGCAGGTGTAAACGGGGATGGGGGAGGAGGCAGGAAAAAGGAGAAGGGAAGGAATGCCTGCTATAAGAACCGGCCATTTCGCCCACCGATTTCCTTGTAATTGAATTATGTCAACTGTCAATACATCCACCAATCAGAAACTAGCACGCGCTTTTATGCATGGATAACTTCATGCAGAAATTTACTATGTTTACCACACAGCACGAATGAGCCAATCAGAGTTTGCGGCCGCCAGCATCCACAGAAATGAACAAATGGGGGTCTTCATTGTAGGTCTCCTTTATCTCTCTCCCCGACACCTGTTACGCAGGCTACAATTGTTTGATTTCTTGTTCTTGGTGTTTTAGTATTATTTTGTAAATAAGTAAAGGTATTGTAGCATAGCTTTGATCAAAAAAGGCCAAACTCTCCATGACACTGCCCCTTTAAGATCATATTTTAACTCTTTAACTCCCAAGAGTGCCAAAAATCAAAATTCTAGAAAAATCACAAATTCCATTTTGTAAAAATAATATTGAAAAACAAAATGGTACCATGCCATGGTCACACCTTAGGATTACTTTGCATGTCTTCTTTACATGTCTTCATTTGTTGACTCTGGCAGTGAGAGGGTTAAACAACTGGAGCTAGTTGATTTGCATGTAAATGTATAATAATTTTCTGTACATAACTGTACATGTGCAAATCAAAATGGTCATTTCAGCCCAGACTGTTCGCTGGCTATGCATGGCCTGTAATGATTTGGTTAAGATAAGACAGTGGTGAAGGAATTCACCCATAAAATGTGTTCAAAAAGAAAATACTTCCTGAAATAGAAACATCCACAAAGCACAAAAACTGTGAATTTTCTTTTAACATTATAATTTTTCTGACAATGAGCAAATAATGATGGGCGAATCAGGACAGGTGCATCATAACTGGTGAATCATGCTTGGCATAAACGGTTCTGCGTACCCCAATGAGATATTTATGGATGTTTTTTTTTATATATTTCAGTTAGTCAGTATTAACTTTGCTCTGTGAACTCAGTTTATGTGTGAATTCCTTCACAGAATTATATCTGATCATGGGCAGACCATGATGGGCAAATCATAGCCAGTGAATTATGGTTTGAAAGACCTGGGTCTGCATGCTGCAGTGAAAACGGCTGTAACTGTACAGACCAGTTGTAAAGTGATTTTAACATAATTATTACTAGTTTACTTGTAAACCACCAGCAGTCTCTTTCTTTTCCTAAAATGTATTTTTAGAGCGAGACGTATGCAAGCACACAAACAAATATGGTAGCTGCAAGAAGTGCAGACAGCAGGGGAAAAGAATTAGAAGAAAGCCACTGTGATGGGTCCTTTGACCTACCAATTTGCCAACTTTGACAAGTTTTTGAGAGCTGGGTTCTCTCACTTTGACTATTTTCTTGATTGCAGTACAAATCAACAGACAGCAATGAAGAAAGAAATTAACTACAGTAGAACCTCTACTAACAGCCACCTCTCTACAACAGCCATGTTTTCTTGTCACGCCTTCTCATTCACTCACTCAAATCCTCTAATAATTGATAACCTCCCCATAATGGCCACCTCTCAACAACGGCCATGTTTTCTTGTCACGCCTTCTCATTCACTCACTCAAATCCTCTAATTGATAACCTCCCCATAACGACCACCTCTCTACAACAGCCATGTTTGGGAGAGGCTGTATCTTTCCAAACAAGCTCAGTGATTGGTTAATGAAACAATAGGTTAAACAACAGAAACAATAGCCCTAGACCTAAACACAATAGAAGCTACAGTACTACGGGGCCAATAAAAATAGAGGTCTGGAAGAGCTACAGTACTACTCCCATGTTTTCTTGTCACGCCTTCTCATTCACTCACTCAAATCCTCTAATTGATAACCTCCCCATAACGGCCACCTCTCTACGACGGCCATGTTTTCTTGTCCCACCTTCTCATTCAAATCCTCTACATGTAATTGATAACCTCCCCATAACGGCCACCTCTCTACAACGGCCAGAAAGGTCTGTCCGAAGGTGGCCGCTGTAGAGAGGTTTGACTGTATTTACAATCACAAATTGCCTGGTATGCTAACAAATTCTTGAATAATGCAACAGATAGCCACAAATCGCAAATGCCAAGTCCAATTTCAAATATCTTGTTGGATTAACAAATTTGAGCATGAACAGGTGCATGTAAATAAACAATCAGTATTTTCTGTCTCTCAGAAACAGGAATTCAAGGAATAATGAAAATTTTACAGTCTGTTATTGATTTGTAATTGTTTATATGTAATTCAGAAATCAGCTTGTGTGTGTGTGTGTGTTGGGGGAGGGGAAACTGCTGGCAGTCTATTATTAGGGACGGTTCATTATTTATGGGGATGACCGGGTCAGTAAAAAAATGACCAAAGAAATTTTTTTATTCGTAACGACAGGCTTTTAGTTTTCTTTTTGGGCCAAAATGACTGGGGTTTGAAAATGTCTTAATTATACATGTAATATACAATGAACAATAAACCAGTTAGCTTTCTAAAAAATAATAGTTAGAAATGCAGTTGTACTGAGAAATGTACATGTACCTATGTCAAGTTTTATATTTTATTTGAATGGGCTTTGAAAAAATAATCAATGATGCACGTAGACAGGCTTTGGAATTCTGACATGATTTTATGACGGGTTTTAAAAAAAAATAACAAAAAGCTGTGTTACTTCCTGACCCAGTCATCTCCATAAATAATGAACCGTCCCTTAGTTCAAATATACTGTACATGGTATATAAAAAAATTTTATGTACATGTACATCCTAAGTAAAACCATCAGCCCTAAAAAATTCCATCCTGTAGAAGAAAAAAGGATTACATACACTGTGAGTAAGTTTCCATATAATAATACAGTGGAACCCTGTAATAATCTGGCCACAAAAATCTGATCCTATAAATAATAGTAATTGGACTGAGGGGAGTACAATTCAGGGAGTAATCGGGTAAGTGATTTCAAATCTGGCCAAGTTGAGCCTTGCTTCAAGGCTGGCAAGTGCTCTCAATCTTGAGTTTTGCAACCTCAATAATTTAATCTTCACACCACATTGTACATTAATTTAATGTGGTGGATTCTTTGGTAAAATCCAAATACCAGTACACAAACTGTACAGTGTGTTTTCCCTGTATCAAGCTACATCTTTACAGTATTTGTGAAAATTACCAGCAGCTTATGAACTACAGTGTATAATTTCTGATTTATGATGAAAGTGTACATGTGCAAACAATGTAAGGTAATGGAGTTATGCTGGAAATTTTCTGAACTGCATTCAGTTATGATAAAAAAAAAACAATATGCTTTTGGCAGCTAAGTACAGTAAGCATTTCATAGAATCAAGTTATTGATTGCCCCTTTTCCAGCTACAGTATCATACAATGTAAATTTACAGGACTGTGCCCTTGCAGTTGCTGGTATCACCAGGCTACAATGTACAATATACTAAGATATATTTACTACATGTGTAATTTCTAACACAAAGTTAAAGTGCTGGGCACCCTAGATTTAATTGTTAAGAGAATTTGAGCCCCTATGGTCTTTATATTTATATATCAAGACTTTCTTAAGGAGATGCAATTATTATATGTGTACATGTACATATAGTAGAATTTGATTTTTCCTGTTAAATAATTACATGTACAGTATGTGCTGTATTTAAAGGCACTGTCAACAGGTTTACTCTGTCATGTGGAATGTCAACCAAAATCAACTGTTTATTACTTTTGACCTGTACATACAATCATATATATTTTTGGAAGAAATTGAAGGCTATCAAAATTGAGGCCAAGTTGAAGTGCTGTATACAACCTCCAAACAACTATTCAATCTCTCTCTTTTTTTAATACCAATAGTAAATACAAAGTTTTACAATATATTGAAAAAAGAAAACAAAAAAGAAATAATAATTACAACACATATACAAAAATGCATTACAATACATATCCAAAAAGAGAAAAAAAATAATAAATTAAAAAGTACAATGTAGGTTAAAAGAATGTATCTTAAGGGAGTTGCACTAACATTCACTTAGTTAAAGAAGTTTGGATCATGTTTTTTTGAAGTCCTTTAAGCGGTTAGATTTAAAACCTATGGTGCGTAGAATATCAATTTTGTTATTAAGGCGCAAAAGAAAACTGTCGAAATCTAGGATGCCGCTGCGTACGCTTGTTGCAAAAACATGATATTTGGCGACAATCAAACAGTAGTTAAGAACTTTCCAATTGTTTGACTCTTTGTGCCATCCGTATAATATAGTCTTTTCAGGTAAGGTCAGTTTTTCATTAAATTTTTCTCGCCACCAGTTAGAAAAGCAAGTCCAAAACGACAAGGATACACTGCAAGTAACTAGCATGTGTCTTAGAGATTGATTCTCAAGGTTACACAAAGGACAGACTTCACTATCAGTTATGCATGCGTGAAAAAGGCTGGATTGAGTAGGTAAAATATTGTGAATAACTTTAACTTGGAACATAATCAATTTCGGTTCTTTCAAGATTTTGAACGGAAGCATGTTGATGTTAAAATTCTGCCTTCAGCAGTGGGTGCCGAGAAGCTTTCTTCAAGCATGGCAGAGTAGGCTTCTTTTGTGGAGAACACTATTCAATCTCTTGCTTAAGTTCAGTTATTAATTCAACCAATCTGTATTTCTTTTTTTATGGAATGGCATATCTTTAATTTGGCAAATAAAATTTATCAGGTATAAATTCATGTTTCTCCCCTTTGATGAGCGAGTCAAAGTCAACTCAAAAGGGGTGTTAGTAAAGGGCAGTGAATACCACCCAACATAACAACAGAAACTGCATCAACATAAATTTATACTGCCTTGTCCTGGCCTCATAGTTCTCACTAACAAGCGTTGAGGTACACTTGAGTGAGTTATTAAGTAAAAGGCAGCGAATGCAACCTTACTCAATAGCTGGGTTACAGCACGATAAGACCAAAACTCAGGCTCCAAACATGCCATTGAAAGATTCACTTATGAAATCTTAAATTTCTTGCTTGATGTCTACAAGAATTATATGCTTCTTTTCAATAACATTTTTTGTTTATTAGGTCAATTACTTGTCATATTTTGTTACATTTTATAGCTGAGTCACCAAAAATGCACTGCACGTACAGAGAGTGAAATCTGTCATTTTTGATGACATTGAAATTACACTGTACATAGTGAATCGGAATCTTACTGCATCATCCCAAGTTGTGTACAGTGTAATTGGAAGTCTGTAACTGTTATCTTAGCTTTTTTCAATTATTAGTCAGTTTGAAAACTTTTTTTCGCAGTTTTGCGCTATCGGTGGACAAGGATTTGACATCCAAAGTCAATGGTCTTATGCCCATATGGTTTCCTAAGCATGGATGACCAATGGCTCCAGCAAATAAAAAGAAAATAATACTGCAAAATCAACATCACTTGAACAGAATTACAAGATAAAGGAATATTATAATTTTAGCTTTAGTTTCTTATAAGCTTATTTATTTAAATGAGCAGGCTGAAATTGGTTCTGTCCTGGCCGGTGTACCGATATACAAAGACCAAAACAAGATTAAACAATACACTACACAGAATACAATGCAAAATCCCCTGTGAAGACTGTGAATCGACCAAGACAGAACCATGAAATTCGCAGAACATCTTCGGTGCAGGGAAACAAAAATAATATTTCAACTGGTTTATATAATTACATTTTTAACGTAAGCTTACTTACCTTTGGGATCGCATGGGCAGTAAGAATGAAGCGCTTGATTTTGGTGGGGCTTTGAAGAAGCCAACATGGCGGACAAACAGGAATTGATGATGCTTGTACGATGGAAGCAATCGTATGCATAGCGATCGTTGATATGTCGTACAAACATTGCTTACAGCTTAGTTAGAAAACGTGGAACGAGAAAAAGGTTCAGATCACAAGCTGTCCTTTCAAAGCAAGTGAAGTTTTGAGCGCTGAAAACGAGCGCAAGATACACGGAACGGTTCCTTGAAAGAAGCGCCAAAATCACGAACTGCCCGCCGGGAATGACTCTTTGCGCATGATCAATTCGCACCCAAGACCTCTCGGTCGAGCGGCCGAGTGGAAAAATTGCTTCGATTTTCACCATTATTTTTTAACAGTTCACTTACAGATCAGTTTACGAATTTATCAAGGCATTTCTTTTTGAGTCTCTTGTTATTTGGAAATCATTCCTATTTTCGTAAATCCAGGCTTTAAAAACACCTCTTCAATTTCAGCTGTTTTGGCAAATAATTATTTAAAATAACAAAATATTATTTAATGCTCTGTCAGCTGTGTGCTCTTCACCGCCGGGTTTAAAGTTCTTTGAAAATCACATAGTCCAGGATGACCTCTAATCGGACAGAAGTTTTAGCAGCGTTCTTTAATATTCATACTTATTTACTCTTATGTGTGTGCTTTTACTCACGTTTGAGTAAATGTGACTGCTACACTGAGTTCACTCAAAATAAAGAGTTGTTTGAACTCACTATATTGGGTTAAGAATTAACTCATATTTTGAGTTTGAGTAAGAAACACTTACTCACTGCAGTGAGTAAGTTTTTACTCGTAAGTTTGAGTAAAAGTGACTCCCGCTTGATTTACTCAAAATAAGGAGTTGTTTGAACTCGCTATGTTGGGTTAAATATTTAACTCAAATTTTGAGCAAACTAACTCAAAATATCGAGTAAAATGCTTATTTTACTCAAAAAATGAGTCAGTTTGACTCATTTGCAAAAATGCTTTTTTTGCTGTGTACCCTCGTCAAACAACGCCGATTTTATTTCATTTATTTATAAAAAGGGAAACCCAAAAATAATAGACCATGTTTCGTAACAGTCACCATAACAATAGCACTGCAACTATAAAAAGTGTCTGGTGCAGTGAGAATGGAAATGGATTGCCACGTAAAAAAATAATGGCCAAGTTTTTCAAGTTCTTCCCTCATTTTCTTTTGGCAAAATAGTTTAAATAATACTGTAAAACAGATTACGGTTTTTTCTTTCTTCGAGGAATCACTTGATATTTCTGGTTAATTAATATGCGTTTTACTAGAATTTTGTGCATGAGCAATGTGCTTAGTGTCGTGGCAATGCCCCCTTAATCGACGAGAACGTTGACGGCCGGCAAGTCACACTTTTGCTTCTCATCACGCGTTAGAAAGCTTCCTTTTTTAACGTCTGTATGGTGTGACGCCATCACGCAAGAAAACAATATATATGTTGTGGTTTGACAATTTTCAAACCACTTTGATTTTTGTTTTCCTTTCCTATTCCCTCAGATTATGGTAATGAAACTGAGACAAAAGAAAATAAAAATTTTACTTTCAAGCTAAAAAAATGAACCACAGCATAACACACAGTACATATACTACACGCATTGTTTTGCTTCGTTCGCACGCCGGACTCGATCTGTCCTCTCTCCTTTCTAGCTACCTCCCCCTCAATTTTAAACATCTCTATCCGATTATGCGACCAATCTAGGTCTGATATACCTTACATGTTGTGAGTGAGACCAAAGCATGCCCTAATAGCTCTCGCGCACGTCAATAGCGCCCGTTACGCAGGTTAGTGCATAAAGGCCAGGTGTTTGTATTTCGAAAAATCCCAAAAACATTTCGCCGGGACTCAAAATGTCTTCGGGAGTTTTAAGAAAAGCACGCCAGGTCTAAAACGGGTTTAAGAACGTTTTTGTTATTGTTGTTGTCGTCGTTTATTGTTGTTGTTTTTTTCTTTAATATGCGGTAGGAATAGACTCATTCGAGAACTAAACGACGCACCCACCTCTGCACTGCCCTTTTGCTGAACATTTGTGTTAGTTCTCTACAATTTTCATGTTTTTCTGTGTAGGAATTGGAAGTCAATGGCTCAGCTCCTAGTGGTCACATTGCTAAAGAAGTGCTCAAGTAAGTTTTTGCAGCATTTTTATGGTCAGAGCGGTCTGAAAATAGCAAACATTTGGCTTGAATTTCCAAAGATCGTCTAAGAAGAGTTTTTGAAATTTCTCTTCTATTTTATTTTTGTTTCATTTTCGAAAATCGCCAGGTGTGCGCGTTTACAGCGACGACAATTTTCGCCAGGGATCGAAATCGCCAATATCTCGGACATCAAATATCGGCGAAATTCGCTGGCGATTTTCGTTGGCGATCAATTTCTCCGTGACAAGCACATATAATCGCTTGTTGTGTCGCTGGCTTTATGGCTGCAAACAAACATTGATCGATACAAACATATATTTAGATTTTAGTTATATCGAGCAAGGCATGCAACCCAAACAAACATTGGGGAGCTTTAGATTTGAGCACGACTACGAGATTGAGTACGAGTACGACTTTTGAATTTAAAGCCAGTCACGTCCCCAAAGCTGTCCCTAGGTACTTGGTGTATCCCTGATCATAATGTATGGTACTTCATGTATCCCTTATTGTAATGTATTTAGATATATTGCAGTGTAATTTAGGGTCGGATTACAGTATTTAGGGCTGAAGCACTGATTTTAGTATTTAGGGTTAAGCACTGATTCCAGTATTTCCAGTGTATCGAAAGGGTTTGTTCTTATATATGGTCTGGGCTGGCAGCATATTATCTTATATCCCTTAAAAATTACAATTTCCGGCAGCTAGTCCTCAGTGGTGTAGTGGATAGTGTGCATGGAGTAGATCCTACGGCCCGGGTTCGATTCCCCATTCTTCTGTTTTTATCTTCTTTTTCTACTGAAATAAAAACTAAGTGTTTTAATACAAAATAATAAGGGATACACCAAGTACATACCGAGCTGTCGGTCCTTCCTGTTGCTAACCAGATGATAAGGAGGCTGTAGGAATGAGGTTATTGTGATAAGTGATTATCTAAAGCACGCGAACTAGGTTTGAAAAGTCGTACTCGTACTCAATCTCGTACTCGTAGTCCAATCTGGAGTTCCCTATTATTTACATGAACGGCGAGGAAAGCCATCAAGCGAGTGCATTGGGGCGAACGTATCCACTCACTGGCTAGTTTTCCGTGATCTTCATACTTGCACTTGCACGAGACGTTCGCATAAATTGAAACCCAAGCAAGCGATCTCGCTCGCAGAATCATTGTGTAACGTCTGTCATATTTGAGTTTGACTCGAAATTAAAGGAAATTAAGAAAGGACTGTCGGTTCTTAGAAGCGGAACCGAATTACGCATTTTTATATTGGCAGTTTTATTTATTTATTTATTTATTTTTACTAAAAGACACCCTTTTATCCTCAGGGGCGTGAAAGAAAATATCCGGGGAATTTCAGGGTGAGTTGTTCTCACTGATTTTATTGCAGTTCCATCCTTGTTGGCAGCCTTCGTGCGAGGGACACGCGCGTCCTCGAAATCACGCTCTTTGTTACTGTGGTGCCTGGTACCCAGACTACTTGCTGAGATAATTTAGGGGACAGTAGAATCGGTCCATCTCTGACTTGATACTTGAAACCGTCCACTATTTCCAACAGAAATTTCTCTTTATGATATTATTTTACTTATGTCTATGGTCTATGGGTTGAGAGTCTACAATAACTTGAACGTTTTACATAACCATATGAAAATTTACCTTCGCGATTTATCTATCGCTTATATCGCTTATGTTTTCCATAACTTGAATTTGAAACTTTTTTTGTACAAGGAATTATCCTTCTGTATGGGTTGGTTTTCTAATGAAAACATGTTGGTCTGCTGAAAAATAGATGAATTGTAAACTTGAAGTGCAACTTAAAATATTTTTAGTGTAAAAATGAAGATATGTACCTTAGCCATAAAGCGTGCATGCGCGTTTAATTTTTTTCATGCATTTGTCTGTGAAAGCCTGTCAAAGTCCGCGTGAAGTTTATATAGAAAAAATTTTTTATCTAGTATGTCAAGTGTACCACTCAAAAACTTATCAGATATCAAATTCGACGAAGATCATTTGTTTTCCTCATACAAACACTGTATTTTGTGACCTGTCTGCCCCATGTTTACTGAACTGAATTGTATTGAATTGTATTGTGCTCCGAAAGGTCTTTATGCTGGCGAAACTTGAGCGAACTGGCGACCTGATGGGTTACCTTCAGCGATTAAAGCATTGCTTTATTACTAAACGTAATATTTAGTGCGTCTTGCGTTTGTAACTGTCAACTGCAAAATCATTCTGAATGGAAAGTATACAGGTTTACTATCCTCTAGTCGTGTGTTTAGCTGTGCACCTGTAATGGCTGTATCGGTTTATCAAACTAGCCTCATTAAACCCTTTAACTCCCAAGAGTGCCAAATATCGAAATACAAGAAAAATCCAAAATTTCATTTTGTAAAATATTAAAAACAAATCGTACCATGCAAAAGTACTGCTGAAGAGGTTTTATTTGAATGGTCACACCATAGGATTTCGTCGACAGACTCAAAAGTTAGAACTACATTCTGTCCCCATAATCTACATTTGGAGTGAAAGGGTTTTAAGAGCTGTTATAACTGATGAAAATGAGATAACAACTCTAAAAATCACTGCCATGTTGTTTGACTTCGTTTTTCTGTGTTTATATATTGGCATTTTGAGGTTCGGGAAAGCGGTATTTTTAAGTGAGTCGAACCTTTATTTTTTTTAAAAAAATACCGCTTTCGCGAGCCTCAGAGCGCTAAAATAAACGCAGCAAAACAAAGTTAAACAACATGGTAGTGATTTTAAAGGTTTTTTTTTTTATCATTTTCATTTAGTCAAGTCTTAGCGAGTCTAGTTTGATTAACCGATACGGCCATTGCAAATGCACAGCACACCACACAAACTGACGATGCTGGTAAACCTGTGGTAGCGGTTTCTTCAACGAATTTCCTTTGCATGCAGAACCTGTGCTAGAGTCCGCCTCTCAAGAATTCAACAGACGTTATTCAAATATTGCCCTGCACTTGACACATTTTTATTGTCCTCGTAGACATGTATTTTAAGAAACGTACAGTGTATTTCGATTGCTCCTACGTTCGCCTGCGGCAAAGTTCTGAAGGCAATCAGTTATGTTAATTTAGCATCGGCGGTGTACATGATTCTACAATCCTGATGACTGGATTTGTATCTTAATAACAGAATACCTTGATTGTTCTTATAACAAATTTCGAACAAAAGCCCACTGATGCGGTAATTTTGGTCACAAATGGACCAAATCTATAATTACTCACAAAAACACACATTTTACTACATTCAGATTATAACGCAAGAGAGGTCGTCTTAATTGAACCAGAGGGATTGAACATTATACAAAATAGTGCGGGAAATTTTGATTCCAAACTTTGAACTGAAAGAGTTATAAAACCGATCTATCAGAAAGCGACCACATAACGATTTAACCAGATTTTTGTCTTAAATCTTGGAAAAAAAATTAAATTCACGTGAACTTTATTTTCCATTATTTTGCAGAAAATATATATATTTTTCTTCTCATCAGGTGGCTTGAATCCGGTTTATTTTGTCTAATGTGAGCGGTGAAAATGTAGAAATTCAATATATAAGTCGTGGACTTCTCGTCAGTTTTGTGTTTCAAAAATAACCATGGGATTACTTGCCGGAACTCAAAGCAAACTGGGAAAATCCATCTTCGCTTAGTGGCGAATTTATAATCCGTTTTAATTCGCTTTTTCTTTAATATTTGATAAACAAAAAGAACAGACTTGCTTGTTTTTAGCGCCTCAGCTTATGCAAATGTAAATCTGTAAAAACTCATGAATATTGAATAATTTAGTAAATCGGTGATTGAGAAATTTTCTCTTGTTTTGTTCGTCGCAAATTGAATGTACCATCTTGTAGTGATTGGTGTGTTTGTTTCACGCCTCGTACATGGAATAGGGAAGCATGCTTTAATCCTGGCTTTTCTTGTATGGCAAGTGTGAAACCTTCGCGATCTTTGCCAAAGATCTTTGTCAACGAAACATCTGGCCGAGAAATCGTATTGCCGCCGGCTTTCCTATCGCCAAAGTGCGGTCGAAATTTGCGGACAACCCTCCAAAAACACAGATCGTGTCTCTGGCCGTAAGTCAGTCTTGGCGATCAATTTTATATGCACCATGTCAATTTTTTCTTTTCCTTAGGTTTATATTAGTGTAAAAATTCGCTTGTGTTACAACAGTTTATATATTTTAATTAGCACCAAAACGAAGTAACTGTCGTTAGTAGAAGATGAACGCTAGGAGGAATACCAAAATTACAATAATTAAATTGCTTGATAGATTTCGTACAACAATCTATTTTAATGGAAGAAATCAGTGTTTTTGTTTTCGTTAGGGATCGTAGTGTTTCTGTTTCTACGAGACGTTAGATAGGTTAAGGTTTTCTGTATAAAAATAACAGGCATTTTTTTGTAAATTTGTACGTATTTCCGTTCCTGGATGTTTTGAAGCCGTTTTTTGAAGCCGGTGATTTTTGTTAAAAGGTGAACATTTTGGACGGTGAATTATCCGTATTGTTACGTTGCTCGTATCGACTGATTACGATTTACGTTTGATGATAATATATGTTCCTGCAGCTGACTAAGACTATTCACATGCAATGACATTATATTTGCACGTTTGCCCTCAGCACGATTCGCCTCACTAATGCTTTAAAAATATATCTGTTTTAATTATTGGCCTCTTAAGACGCTCTTGGTGCGAAGTCTTCAAGTTATATCGATATTTTATATCATTTTGAAATGCATAAATGTATGCTCTCTACTTTTTCTTATTAAAGTAATATGCATATAAATTTTTTTTGTGTCGTATTCAAGTTTGTCTTGGCATAATACTGCCTGTTTATTATGCAGCATGCCTGACAGTTTTTTGTTTAACCTAGCAGGGTTTCCTTTATAGTGCGTACGTGGTTGGTTAATTGATTTATTTTTATTTGTTATTTGCCTCAGGGGCGTCAGAGATGGTGTCAAGGGGTAAGAATTATATTTATTTACTTTTTTTGTGGGTTTGGATTGTCTTGTTTTCTGTGATAAGTATTCAATCGATCACATCGATAACATGAATGGCAAGCCACCTTTACTTCATAAACTGAAGTATTTTCATTTCCGGTGAGCTGCGCGTGCTACTTTTTTTTATAGGAACATCAGCTGATGTGTCTATGCATGACAAGTGCACGTCGCGTGCGCACGCAGCTGGATACCCTTTCTAGCCAAGGACTAAAGGACTCTGTTGTTCTTCTTCTTGAACACATTTAGGGCGGTTACCAAGCCCCTTGAGATTATCAAGCATCGCCGGTTTGGCAGCGCGGAGAACGTCAGCACAACTACCCCAAGTCCCGGGTCAAGTACGTGAATATGCTGTTGTAGTAGTATCTAAAATCAATAACAAAGAAAACTCCGAAACTGTGTTTTGTAAAATGCTGAAGGAGAAGAAGAAAAGAACAGTATTATTGAAAAGTACTGCTAAAGAGCTTTTATTTGAATGGTCACACTATAGGATTTCATCCACAGACGTATAAGTTAAAACTACGTGATATAGCCGTTAACTCTGGGTGCGAGAAAAGTATAACGTGGAACCTCCATTAAGAGGACACCATCAGGACCAGCAGAATTGCGCCATTAATAGAGGTGTCGCTTTAAAAGAGGTGATAATTATAAATATTGTAATATCGTTTTGCCGGCTGGGACCAGGAGAAGTGTGCTGTTAAAGCAGCGATGTCATGGTGATTTTGAGGTTTTGGGGTCAGAACTGCCCCAAATTAAAACTAAGTACCGAGCTGTCGTACACGAAATGCTTATAGAATACTGAGAAGAATAAAATATCAAGTGAATTTTCCAAGAGAGAATAAACCATAATCAGAGTTTTAGCGAGGGCCAGACACCAGGGCACGGTGGTTCGAAAGCCGGTTAACGCTAATCCCGGATTAAAAGTTAACCGAGGATTTCATTTCTCTGTTTAAAAATGTTTTCAAAACGTCATTAATAGCTAGAAGTGAAGACAAATTAAAGTCGAAACTGAAGGGCAGAAAACTTTGGAAAATTTTAAATTGTAGAGTCGTTTAACTGGATTCAAAATTGACGCTAAACCTGGGTTAGGTTAATCGTGCTTTGAACAACCCGGCCCTGTCGATAAACTTCCATTTTTGTTTTAAAAAAAAAAGTTGCAATCCATATTCATCCAGGCCATCTGCAGCCCAAGACACTTATTTTTATTCTTTGAGCACTGGAAGAATAATATGAAACAAAACTGGGCCATTATTTCTGGGTTTTCATTGATATAAAGATGTCCTTTGGCCTTTTAAAGTAACACTAAAATGGTGACAGAGCCCCTTTAATGGAGGGACCCCACAGTAGAGGATCCACTGTATATTGATTGAGGAAAGTTGTTGGGCGAAAAGCGCAAACCACAAACACACGGAAGGGTCGTTTGAGAACTTCATGGACATTACAGTGGACATTACAGTGTCCATGTCCATTACAGCTTCATGGACATTACAGTGTCCCCAATTAGCTACTAAGCTTAATACTTTAGACACTATAATAAAGGTTTTGTTGTTGTTGTTCGTGAAATTATCTGGGTAAGCTAATTCAACACAACGTTCTTACATTGTACTTGCACCAATTCTTACCGCTCTGCTGTCCAAAAGGCCTTACCGGCCACTGACAAACTCCGTGTAACTAGACAAATCCTTTGTAAATGAAAATTTACTCGTGTGCAATGATGAGGCGTTGTTACATTGCTTTCAATCACCGGATGATCATCACTGGTTTATTTTCTTATTGTGTTTTAAAATTTCACAGTTTCCTTCAAAACTTCGATCGTCGACCTTATGTTTATTTGTCAGTGAACCGCTGTCATTGTCATCCGATAACCCATCTCTCTAAAGGGGTTTTGTTTAGTAAATGTCGACAAACTAATTATCATATTCGCAAAGCTCTTGAAGTGCACAGTATCTGCACAGCTGGTCCAGTATACACGATACACACAATACACGAGTTTTATACACGAGTCATTTTTATCTATACAAACATGAGTTATCAAGGTAGGTTAAATGATATAAACATTTCCATGTGTTGTGTGTTAAAAAGCATGATTTTAAATCATAATAACTGGAAAGATGTCCAAGTTACCACGCCTTGCAGTTTCGAATTTAGGATGTTGGGCACAAGAGTGTGTAAATATCATGTATATACACGAGTTATGGAATTACTTAAATTAAAGGGTGATCAGAGAAAGAATAAAGAAAATACATCTGGCGGATTTTTTATATTTTAAAATCTGGTCCTTAACAGAAAACAAAAAACATCGACATACTTGGAAAGGACATGACATTAAAATTGGCGAGATTTGTAAGTTTGTGCATTATATGGTAAGAGATGACAATACAACTGGATGAATTTTGAATGTTGTACAGTCGTTAACGTGGGGGACGCAAGAAACATAACCGCTATATAAACATTTTTTTCCTTCAAATTTCAGAGATAGATGGACTCGAAGAAGAACATAGCAGTCCTACAGGAGACGACAGTTTAGTGGCAGATTCAAATCTCAGGTAATTGACTTTATATTGCTGACTTAAAACCAAACTCTTCAAAGTTCAAACCGGTCCACATTGGTAAAAAAGTGTTATTTAATGTAGTATTACGTTTTCATTAAGGTAGTATTAGGAGCTTAAAGCAATGCCAAAAAAAAAAAACGACACTTGAAAAAAAAGCTTCGTGCTCTTGCGATTTTTGAAATTTATTTTAATTTGTGTAATAAGGACTGAGTTGTCCAGGAGCTGATTTCGTAGGGACGGTTTTCATGTTTAAATATGGCAAGGAAAATTAACCATCGTGTATTAAAGTTCTCCACAATTTTTTCATTTTCATTTGACATTGTTGTTTTGCAGGGAACGGCAAATAAATGTACCAAAATGTACAGTGCAGTGGCATTGTTATCGCTCATTAAGCCATTCTTTTGTGCCGTCCTCGCTGTCGTCGCATCGTGGTTCCTTAAGCTCCCTATTATATAATATACAGTATAAACCATTTTACCGTTGTGTGCTTAGTACCCTGACCTTTGAGTGAAAGTGAGGCTGGAGTTGATTTTGTTTTGATACAAACCTTCCTGCTTTTCATACATAAATCATGTTAGCATAAGAACAACATGGTTTACATGAAAAGAAAACAAGGTCAACTCCGGCCTCATTTCCACACCAAAGTCCAGGTTACTAAGTAGACAACTATGAATTGCTATATTGTAGCAGTATCGTGACAGTACGGTTACATCATTGTAGCAGTTTCGTGACAGTACAGTTACAGCATTGTAGCAGTTTCGTGACAGTACGGTTACAGCATTGTAGCAGTATCGTGACAGTATGGTTACAGTATTGTAGCAGTATCGTGACAGTACGGTTACAGTATTGTAGCAGTATCGTGACAGTATGGTTACAGCATTGTAGCAGTATCGTGACAGTATGGTTACAATATTGTAGCAGTATCGTGACAGTATGGTTACAGCATTGTAGCAGTATCGTGATAGTATGGTTACAGTATTGTAGCAGTATCATGACAGTATGGGGGCGACCCCGTAGATGTCCAAACGATGTCTGTGTTTGGCGAACGATACAATTGATATATCACTTGAACAATGCCCCTGTCCCTAATCCCTATCCCAGCGGGACAAATCTATTGTTTTCTTAGTGAATCACAGACATCGTTTGGACAAGTGCTGGACTACCCCAGTATGGTAGTGACAGTATTATGCCTGTTATTTTCTTGTTTTAGTCCAGCGAGATACAACAGTGATGATGATTCGTCCAGTGTGGCTTCTGCTACTCACATCAGGTGAATACTTGATTAACACGAAATACGAAATAACAGCAAAATAGCATTGAATGGAAATTCTGAATCCAGTGGAACCTTTATTAAGAGGACAGCCTCGAGAAACCCTCGGGAAACCCTCGGGACCAGGAGAAGTATCCCCTTAGTCGAGTCGATGTTTTGCTGGTTTTATTAATAATTAAAACTTAACCACCTTTAACCCTTTCACACCCAGAGTCAACATATGGAGACATGTAGTGTAGTTCTAACTTTTGAGTCTGTTGATGAAATCCTATGGTGCGAACAGTCAATTGAAACCTCTTCAGCAGTCCTTTTGCATGGTGCCATTTGTTTTTCAATATTTTACAAAATGAAATTTGGGATTCTTCTTGGACTGTTTTATGTTTGGCACTCTTGGAAGTTAAAGGATAAAACTTGGGTTGCCGCCATGTATTTTAGAAACTGTAAAATGCGTGATTTAAATTACAACAGCAACCTTGGACTGTTTAAATTGTAGTTCACTTTAATAGTCTTCCGTTAAGTAGTTATAGCGCAAAACACATTGTCAATGTCAAGCATCACTTGTATTTTATAACACGATTTCTATGCCTTGAAGAGGCACTGTCTTGCCCAAATAACGAAATTGTGTTTACTTAATTTCCACATTTTGTTATATCGCCAAATGCCACCAAAACTAAACTGGATAAAAGTATTTTACGGAGCAAAACAGAAGCAGTAGTTTGGCGTTAAAGTGCAGCATTACAAGGATTGAAGTGGATTTACTGATTTTGTGACAGGCGGTCAAGAAATCAAAGTTTCCATTCTTGTGGAATTTTGAGTTTTTCAGTCGTTATTTTGTTGTAATGGAGCAGTTTTCAATTGAGTGTCGTAACGCCAAAACCAAAGTAATTACTCTGACCAATCACAGCAGTCGCGCGAAGACAATCCAATGAACCAATCAGAACTTGAAGCAAATACAGGTACGGTAGCCGGGCGCCAAGCGCGGGAAAACGCGTGCAAGCAAGTCACGATTGGTTTTGGTTTTACTTTTGATTGGTCGAGAAAGTGGCGCGAGGTTTTTTAGCCAATCACAAAGCGTAGCAATGCAAAACCACAGCAATATCGAGATTACTTTCGACACAATTGAAAACCGCTCAATTTCTTATTTCCTTGCGTTCATCACTTTTGGCGATTTTTTCTTTCTGTTTCAAGATAATAAAGTAAGCTTAAAGCAATCTCCTGGCCATAATCATGAAAACACGATATATCAGCCGGGGCAGTGTCCCTTTGATCATTTAGGATAAGAGCTCGAGATTTGACTATTGACATCTTTTTATTGTTAGTGTTCCTGCACCCAGTAACAGTCCACGTCATAGCCTTCCTCCCAGTCCCCCCACGTCCTATGAACAGGATATTGTGGACCTTCGAGCTACCAATGCCAGACTGCAGGAACAGATGGACAATTTGAGAGTAAGTACCCGAGTATCTGTCATACAGCGATCTAACGCAAAGAAAGTCAGCCCCTTATAGCGTTTGGGTGCTTTATATTTGTAAGAAAATACCGTAAAAAAACGGTTATAAGACCCCCCTCCCCCGCTTATAAGCCCCCCCGGTTATAGGCCCATCAGTTTGGTAACAAAAAATTATCCCAGTTGTACCCCCTCCTATATATAGACACACCGCAGTTCCTTAACAGCAATTCTTTACAAAACTTTGCACCAAATTAACCAAAAAACGCTTATTTATCACAATGTTTTCGCTTGCCAGCCAAAAATACTTACGAAGTTGTATAAGCCGATTTGACCGTTTTGCAAATTTAACGAATGTCCTGACGGTCTCAACAACATTTTGCTTTTGATACTAGGTTTAAATGGTCGTTATTTTTATTCGGTCAACTAAAACGTGTGGCATATATTGTGCCGGTTCTAAAATCCGTGCGTGGCAAAAAAGCAGTTAGTGCTGTCTGACAAACATCCCCACATGCGCACAAACAGAGATTTGCATAGGATTAAATTAGTTTTGATCTGAGTGTTGCTCAAACGATAGCAAAGTGGAAACCATTACAGTTTTGTCGATGAGAAAATACTGCAGTTGACGAGAGACTTAGCGGTCTAATCTCTTTTCAACTGTCGCCGATTCTCTTTCGACTTGGTATTGTTTTACATTTGCAGCGCCAGTTAGATTTTGTAGCTGAATCACTTCAAGAAGAAAGATGTAATTCCGAGGTTTGTGTTGCTTCCTTTCTTTTATGGTCGAAATGCCCAAGCTATTTCTGATTAACAATAAACTAGGTCAAATTCCAAGCTCTCCAATTCCCTTTTCGCCCTGTTGTCCCATTTTTCTTAGCACTAGTTCAAGTCACCTTTTTCTTGATCTAGTACACAATAATAGTTGATTTGGAAACATTTTAGAGTGTTTACTTACTTTTGGGGGCTTTGATGTTGGGTATACATTTTATAGAACATTCTATTTAACTCCCATTTTTAAAAGTGTTTCCGGCAATGTTTCGCTCAAAAGTGTCATATTTACCTATTTTCTTGACGTTACCTAATGCTTGACGACCTGAAATAATTCGGGTGTGTTTGTCGTCCTTCATTCCACGTGGTCCTGAGTACGAGAGGGTGATGTGCATTGTAGGGGAGGGGGTGGGAAGGCGACCCTTTGACAGACAACCATCCTTCCTGGCGGGTGTAGAATTTGAAAAACTATTTTACCTTTCTAATTCGCCGTTCCGAGGTTGCGCGGGAGATTGGGTCAAGTTACGTGTCGCAAAGCATCATAGGGCTGTTTTGGGGGACGCCATTTGCTTGAATTTCTCGTAGCTTTGTGTTTTGGTTGTTGTAAAATGGGTAAGTTTAACTGTTGTGTGCCAGGATGCACATATAACTGGAGGAACTCGCCAGATATAGTGTCACACGTTGCCGAGTGATGCTAAAGCGAGGCGTTTGTATAAAAAACTCATACCCAACGCAAATTTGAAGGTGGATGCACAAAACGCTAGGATTTGTGGAGATCACTTCCCTGGGGGAGAAAGAATGTGCAGAACTCAACTTCCTTCGATATTTTATTGGACTGTGACTCCTCAAAAGCGACGAGTGATAAGAGAAGCGTACCCCAAAACAGCCCTATGATGCTTTGCGACACTAGCTTGACCCAATCTCCCGCGCAACCTCGGAACGGCAAATAGCTTCATGCCACGGACATGAAATCAAAGGCTGTTATGAGGCAACTTGTGAATACGAAGCATCTTCGGACCATTCCCTCTCCTCGGCGTTTTACTTCACCCCCACCCCCTGCGTCCAATTTTCCACCCTAGGCAGGTCATCATTACAAATCGCCGGCTTAATATTTACCGACCCTCCCCTCTCCTAGGCGTTTTGCTCCACCCACCCCACCCCCACCTCTTGCACCTTGCTCCCCACCCTCCCCTCCCCCTAACGCCGCCCCCATGGGTAGGGCAGACGACCAATATAATCGCGGACTCTATATTAACAGCCGATCGAGTGAAATTTTGTCGCACACTGTAAAAGCCCGGCCAAACGAACGCAACATTTCAACTTGTGCGCAACAATGTTGCAAGATGTTGCGTTGAAATGTTGCATTCGTTTGGCCGAGCCTTAACTTGTTCAACTCTTCACGTATTCACGAGTTAAAATGGTCTCTAAAGTGGAGTTAAAATGGAGTTAAAAAGTCTGCTAAGCCACTGGATTGTTACATAGACGTACAAGGATAGCTTATCACGTTATTGCGCAGCGCGGGAAATTTTTCCAAAAGTGACACTTCCTCGTGTTTACTTTCAGCAACTTAGAGATTTATTAAATAATATCACAACGGAATGGAATGACGTGTCTGAATTACGTCAAAATGAGGTAAGCAGCTTTTCTTGTAAAGCAGACAGTGTCCATCGAGCGACGAAGTGGTAATGCTCTGTTGGTGTACAGGGATCCCACTACGTACAGCGTGATGAACACTTACCACAGGAAAGTACTGCTCAATTGCTTAAGGATTTTACTAAAGATTCCAAAAGTAGCAGACATTAAAACCGATGTCACGCAAAATGGCAATTTTTTTTTATTTTCAGAAAAACAAAAAATTTCTTCTTAGATTGTTTTATTGTACATAATTTAATAAACCTGCGAAGTTTCATAAAAATCCGTGCCAATATTACGTGTGGTGACAACCCTGTCAAGCGCGGTTTGACCAGTATCATGTGTAAGTGTAATTTGTCCCAATAATCTGGAATGCCCTTCTGTTTTGTTTGTTTTGTGTACCCTGTCCCAGAAATTTGTTATAGTATTAGTTAGTATTTCCGCGAGTTTAAAACAAATTTTTACAAAACTTCGCAGGTGTACATTCACTACGATGAATCGACCTGTGAAGATTATGTACTTATTGACGAAGTGGTACGGCCGGATGGGAAAATATTTTCCCATTCGGCCCGAACTAACTAAGTGACTACGTATTTTATCATATTAACAATTTGGAGACAAAATAAATAGTTTTGAAAAGAACGCGCGCACGGTGCCGTACGGGTGAATCTTTGGGGATACTGGTAAAAAGGTCCAAAGCTTTCGTTCGAGTGGCTAAAATCTGCATGAGCGCCTGGTACCGACCCAATGCTGGAGAAGGCATTTCTTCTATTAGCTGCTTCTCTGTATCGCATCATAGGGCGATTTTCAGTTGAGTATCGCAAAACCAAAACCAAAGTATAAATTACTCTGACCAATCACAACAGACACAAACAATCCAATGAACCAATCAGAACTCGAAGCAAGTACATGTAACCGGCGCCAAGCGCGGGAAAACGCGTGCGAGCAGGTCACAATTGGTTTTGGTTTTACTTCTGATTGGTTGAGAAAGTGGCGCGAGATTTTTTAGCCAATCACAAAGCAGTAGAAATGCAAAACTAAAGCAATTTCGAAATACTTTCGATACTCAATTGAAAACAGTTCTAGTAGCATGACTAATATGTGAATATGTTGTGTGGCAGATGATAACCGTAAAACAGGAACTAGAGCGAGCTGAGGAACGTATTGAATTGGTGGAATATCGGTCAGCGGAGAGGGCGAGCGAGATAGAGGAAGGCCTGGATTCTTACGTTACACGGGTAAGGCCGCTGTGCATCTCAAGTATTCTCTGTTTTCAAATTGTCCATAATACACTTTGTTTGCACCCCAAATTTTGCATAAAGCATTGTTTTGAAATGCTCTTTAGCTTGGGAGGACTGCATATTCCCAAGAGATTTCAAAACAATAGCTTATGCAAAATTTGGGGGGCAAACAAAGTGTATTATGGGCAATTCGAAAATAGAGAATGGGAAAAGTGGGATGAATGAAACAACCAGTGCATTGTATTTTGAGTTTGGTCATCATTTACAATGCGACGCGCCTTATACGTGAGCAGCAAACAAACTTTTTTTACAAGATTGCGCGATATCGCCAACTAATTCTTATCATCATTTACGTGTGAAGCAATAAGGTGAAAAAAATCTTTGTATTTTGTAACTAACTTTACACTCCTGTGATAAACACGATGCGACAAGATTACATTCCATGGACTCTATCGTGCTCGACTTTGCGAGGAGGCGTGCCCGTCAATTGTATTCGTGCTCTCTGATTGGCTGACTGGTAAAAAAGTTTGTCTGCGCGTCGCACTGTAAAAAGTGAATAGACTGTATCATTGTGGCACCATTGACAAAATTGTCGTCTATTTTTACTTGTGTTAAGTTTCTCATTGGTGGAAATCCTTTTATCGAAAATAAACAGGATGCAAGATTGTGCCCCTCCAGTGATTGTTTAAAAGACAGTTGCCATGTCTAAGGGAACGAAAAATTTATCTTGCTAGTTTATTTCGTTAAACAAGTAGAAAACGTTTTTTTTTTGCCTTGCTTTGATCCCGCTTGTAAAAATTGGGTGAATTTGAAACAACATTTCTCATTTTCCAACGGACTTTCATTTCTGCTTTCAAACATCTCTGGAAGCGCGGAAAATTATTTCTCGCTGTCATGGTAGAACCGAATCCAATAATTTTACTTTTATATATATTTAGTTAAAATATTAATTTTCCATTTCTCGCTAAACTTTCCAACGTTTTAAGGCTTCTATAAAGCCTGGTTTCCATATAATCGCAACGATCGCAAAATGATCGCAGAAAAAAAGTGTTGTGCGACCCTCATATGGAAACCAAAACGTTGCGATCCTTGCGATCGTTGTGATCGTTGCGATTGCGATCGCAGAGAGAGAAATTTTTCTATCTCTGCGATCGCAATCGCAACGATCGCAACGTCTTGGTTTCCATATGATCGCAAGGGTCGCAAGAATCGCAGCGATCGTCGATCGTCGATCGTAACGATCGCTGCGATCGTTGCGATTATATGGAAACCAGGCTTAAGGGGTTGAATATTGGAACATTTGTTCCCGCTATAAATGGAGCTCAAGCGGGAAGCGCGTACCACGTGCATGACGCCACGTTTGCATGTATACATCTCATTGTTTGTAGATATGACGTCACATTTGCAGGCATAAATCTCATTGTCTGTATCCATGACGTCACATTAGTTTGCGTAAATCTCTGACTGAAACATGACATAATACTTCTTTACCAGCGTTAATTAGCTGTATGCTTTCAGCCACTAAGTGAATAGATAGTGAGGAAAATTTATAACAAATGCTGTTTTCCCGTTGTGCAGGTTTTAAAAATTGAAGCAGTTCAGCAGCAGAATCAGCAAGTGATGGGACTGGACGATTACTTTGATCAGAGCGCGCAGGCTAAAGCGCTTTTATCAAAATTCCTCACCATGGTGCTGGCCATCTTGCAGATTATACTTATTATATGCACAACACTTGCAAGGATAGTTATACCATTTACAAGGACGTGGTAAGTTGGGCATTTCTGATGTGATTCTGATCTATATTTCTCATTTGAATGGCCACACTTTACCCGCATTTATTTTTGTCATACCCCCCCCCCCCCCTCCCCCCCCCCTCCCCCTCCCCAACACTCCCCGCAACGATTGAAATATTTCCTCCGGATTTATGCTGAAAACCATAGAACACTCCTTCCGTGTTGAGAATATTGTATTATCTTGGAAAGTAGCCACGCAATGATCGATTTTTCTCGATGTTGATCTGTCAGTGGGTGGATGTTTTTTTATAGATTAAAGCTTTGTAAGATTATTGTTCGAGAAAAAGTCTTTTGTCATTGAACAATACTTAGGATTCATCTAAACTTAAGAGATTTCCCTGGAGTACTTCTCAAACTAAATCAGGTCAGGGTTCGTCAAAAAATATTTTCTCCTATAAGATTGGGTAAGGAATAATTACGCTTGCCGGTTTATTACATGTATGCACTCATACATGTTCCCTTGTTTTCCTTTGCAGGTTCCGTTTGATCGTGACAAGCGTTGTTATTTTAATCATTGCTGTGTTATGGAGATACCAAGAGAGTGATAATGTGCGACTGGTCGTTGATTGCGTGACAGGACATTTATCATTACTGAGAGACAGATTCGTATCTTTTGGAATTCCGCTGCAAAATTTCGCTAATAAGATGTATCATCGGGAGAAGACATGACATAGACACGCAGTAACTCGCAATGACAAAAAATATATATATATAAAGAAATAGGAAAATGTAATATAATTAAAATGGTTTTCGAGTAGTCCTCCTTTTTTTCCTACAAATACACTCTTTTTTTAATAGAACCTTTTTTATGAAAATGTTGAGGCTGGGATTGAGAACGTGCTCAGAACATACCCATGCTGAGATTTTGTTGAGAGCGTCGTCTTTATTCTGTACTCCTATTTAGCAATTAGCTAACTAATAACAAAATGCAACTATTTGACACTATTTTGGGATATACATTGAATTAATTGTTATTTCGTTTATATTCTTGTACTTGAAAATGATGTCAGGATAACATCGAAACTTCGTCTGGTCTGGTTATTTTTATCATTAAATGTGATAAATGTAATTGTGAATTTTTTCGACGTTGCAGGTGGTTTTCATTTTAAAATAGCAAATATGTATAAGAACTAGAAAATTGGTAGAACTTGGCCGTTGGTCTAGGTCTTTCTTTTCATTTAGAACTACGATATATAGAGATTACTTCATGGGCAGTGCGCGTGTGCGGCATTTACGCACGAGTTGGTGATGTATTAGAAGTCAAACGGGTGAACGCAGCGAACGAGTGAGATTTCTGATACAAACCAACGAGTGCGTAAATGCCGTACAAAGCACTGCCCTTGCTATATATGATTGGCTGCGAACCGCGAACGAGATTTTCACACGCCAAATTTCAATAGAAAATCTCAATAGGCAGAAAGAAACCGTATATTTTCTAATTTAACACTGGCCAAAATAAGAAAGTTCAGTCCCAACTCAGCCTCCAGTCATAAATAAGGCGTTCTTATATTAAAAAAAAAAAAAAACAAAGAGTGTAGTCGGGCGAGATGCTTCTACAAAGCAAGCGGTTTACAGGCCTGTTCGTCTATCCCAGAGGAAAAAAAGAGGGACTTCTCCGATACACAAAACAAATGGGAACTTTACAGGGGATTCAGTGGACTTGGGTTCACGGTTTGTGACAAGTTTTAATCAGATGAATGTTTCTCAGCATGGGACAAATAATTTAATTTAAAGGGACACTCACAGTGTGAGTCATGTTTTCATGGGTATGATCAAGGGTCAATTCAATAAAACTTTTACAAGTGTAATTTACAAGTGTAGCTATTGTTTTCAACCTCTAAAGCAATGGCTACACTTGCAAATTACACTTGTAAGAGTTTTATTGAATTGACCCCGGGAGCTTGATTAGACTTGCTTTATGACTTTGACAAGGAAGAAAAATATCGCCAAACGATGAAAGCAAAGAAATTAAGCTTAAGTTTCACCAGAATCGCAATTTTGATTTCTTGAACGCCTGTCACGAAATCTGATTTAATGTACTATAATTCACTTCCATCCATACAGTCTGCACTTTATTCCAAATTACTTGATCTGTTATGCTCTGTAGAATCTTTTTATCCAATGTAGTTGTATATTTGGTAGCGTTTGATAATATGTTTTATTCCGACGGGACACTGTCCCTGTATTTAATTTTTTTGCGCCGTGAAAATCAATTAACTAAGTTACGTACTTGAATTGCTCATGCAGGATATCAGGGGTTATAGGGGATTGTGATGTGAAAATCAAAATACATTATCAAAGATTCAGTGATCTAACTTTGTATTGGCGCTCCAGTGAGTTCTTCTTTTCTTTCCCTTTGTTTTTTTTTCTGTTCATCCTTCCTAAAAAGTCTCCAAAATACTTACAGTGCGACCACACGAACCGAGGCCACCCAGACAAATTTTGAGACAAATTGAAATTAGCCAATCACAAGTCAAGATCTAGACAATGAAATAGCGCAAAATTATATTTGACCAGTTCAAATCCTGAACTGTGAGATGTGTCGTGAACCAGGTTGATATCCATAAATTCTTCATTACCCAAATGATTACTAAACAGAGCTGACAACAAAGATTGAAGACGTTTTTATGTACATTTACGCGGTAATTTCTAACTTTCTCTCTGGTTCAATTTCAATTTGAGAGCGATTCTTCATACATCTGAGAGTTTTGATTTGTTAATTTTTTTTCACTCTCCCCTGGCACCTTGTGTCTCGAGAAAATCACAATTTATAGTTTAGGACTTCAAAGCTTCAACCCGGCCTGTACATGTATAGTAGGGAACAGAGAGACGACAAAGGGATTTAATATAAAGTTACGTGAACATTTTGTATAAAAACTAAAATACCCGCTTTCAGTGTGCGGTCGCACACGGTAGCTAAATTACTTCAATTAAGGACGGTGCCACCTAATGGCAAGGTATTTTGCCAGGTTTTTGACTATGCGGGAAAAGTAGATCTTAGCAGGGGCTATTGGAATCCAAAGAGAAAATTGGGGGTAACCACGCAATTTTCGGAGATATTTAAGCTTCAATCTGGAAAAAATGCTGACATCAGCATTTTTTCGAAAAAAAGGAAAAATAGATCTTTCTTCGCGGGTTTCCTTAGAATTCGCCTTTACATACACAAAAGCAACAATAATTCTAAAAATCTCTAAAACACATAACAAATGGTAACATAACAACTACTGTTTATGTGTTTTAAGTTACAAAATCGTCACAACGGAGCCATTATCGGCCCTGACAGCTTTCCCACGTTCGCCAAAAATACGGTCTTAATAACGTTTGCCCACAACAAAAAAATTAATGGGGTGCTTAATATGCTTACCACTTCCATTTTATAAGATAAAAAGTAGGGGTCACCACGCGATTTTACAAGTTATATTAAGATATTTTCAACTTTTACGGAATCACTTTCGGGGTTCGCGACATTTTTTTCTATGCCCTCCCTAGTAAGTTGAATATTGTGCGTGTCTTTTTCGGGGCATGCTGGGATTTCCACTCGACGGCTTACCGTTCAAAACTTTTAAATACTTTCAGGCACGATAAAAAGACAAACATTGTAGAATTCAAAGGAATTCTATTTGTAGATGTAAGGTGCTCTTTTGAGAAACATTTTTCGGGGATTTCAAGGTCAAACAGCACAGTAAAGGATCGGTTTACTTCCATTGATCTACAGTGGATCTACGGATTTATTATGTTCCTTCGGGCACAAGAACTTTACATTGTGTGCATCTTCTTCCGATCCATTACTAACTTGAAAACATCAGTGCTATATCGAGGTGACTGGTCGGCTGCCGAAAAACTCTAGATTGGCAGGTTAGTCTTTTAACGGTTATTTGGAGTCAAATTTAAGAAATACTTGTTGAAAAGTGCTTGAGTTTTGTAATTTCATTTGGCCGCGTGTTTATTTTCTTGTGAAGCTCCTGTAGTTTTCATGGATTCTCTGATAACTTTAAAAGAGTTTACACTTTAATGTCAAAAAAAACACTTTTTTTGCCTAAGTCTACGGCTTTATTTGATCTAAAAAGATAAGATTTCTTTTCAGTTTATCGTGGCAAGTTTTTCGCCTATCAACATTTGCTCTATAAGCTTAAATGCAAAGAAGTTGAGAACTGACACGATGCGACTTCGAAAAACATCACTTGCCTATAATAGAGAATAAAGGAAATCAATTGAACCTAAATGCACAAATGTGTTTACGAAAGATTACACCAAAAACCATGCTTGCCAGCAATCCAGGGAGGGAAGACTTTAGTCGGATGCTTCCCGGCTTTGGAGCGGCCAGTTTTCCTTAGTTGCTGGCGGGTAGGACTAATCTGTGGAACTGCAGACCGCGGAACCTGTGGAACCTGCGGAACCTGCGGAACCTAGATTTTTTTTAATAAAATGATAGTACAAATCATAAAATGGTCTACAAGTGGTTGATTTCTCAATTAATTAAATCCATTTTGAAATCACTGGTGATCCTTGGAATCTGATTGGTCCAAAATGGTGCAATTTATTTCCAAATTGCACCATTTTGGACTCTAAATCGCATCATTTTAAAATGGTGCAATTTATTTCCAAATTGCGGGTGTTAGTAATCGGAGTAATGGCGTAACGAGTAACGGCGTAACAGCGTAACGAGAATCGGCGTAACGGATTTTTTTTTCTTTTTTTTTTTTCATTTTTACGACTGAGTTTATGAACGAGTATATCGGTTAGCGTGAAAGCGGCGCTCAGTTGGTTGATATGTCGTAAACTTTTGGTCGCTTTGAATCGTCATGGTGCTGTCGTCTCCCGAGTTCAAACCACAGAGGCCTCGATCATTTCCGCCAAGTCTAGCCTCTCAGCGGTGGCCCGCTTCTCATCGGTAGGCATATTTACCAAAAACAACACTCTGCTCTCTGTATTACGCTACGTTCAGAATGAGAGTGGTTTAGTCGCAATCTTCTTTTTCGTGGCCACTGGAAAAATTGGAACAGGCCTTCGGACTGGACTTCAGACACTACGGATCGAACCCAGATAAGACAACTGATACGAATATGATCCATTTGGCTCTCCAGGCCAGAGTTTATTCTTCAGTTCACAGGGTGTTTTCAAGGCGTGAAATCACCAAAAAATCAGTCGTCATTCGAATTTTCCTTTTTATTTTCCCAGCCAAACCAAGTGAGGTGTACACCTCAAGAGCACAATGAAATTATTATTTGCCTTGGGTATGACTCAAAGCCAGAGCACTTCAGGTTCCAGCTCACGGACCATTAGGCGCCGCCTGAATTTTATTAGGTTTTATTCAGTTTTACCCAGTGCAGTTGCAAATGCAGGCAAATACTATATTTGCGCGATTAAGTCCCTAAGAATTGTACGCGTCAAATAAAACAACATTTATTGGCTTTAAGAAAAGCGATTTCAAACTTACAAATTAAACCATTTTTATCTTGCCTCTATAAGAAATTTAAACAAAACACGGCATGCCCGGCTTCATTCTAAGCTACCGAAATCCTACGGTCTTGCTGGTCTTCAACCTTCCCATAAATCGGTCGAAATTTTGTGCAACTGATATCTTTAGAAAGAAAAGTATCGCCGATCAAACAAAAACAAAGGTAATGACGCTTTTTCGCTCAACCGCCTAAAATTGCTTATTAAGTAGAACCCAATCGTACCACATCGCTTCTTGTGATACTTCCAGAAGTAATTGGTTGTGATACTTGTACTGTAACGGCTTCAAAGATATCTAACATCAAATGAACATTGTCTTTTTCAAACTTAAATCCTGTTAAGGTTAATTTCTAATGTAAACAAAAAATACATTATTTTTCTCCAGAAACTGACACTGCAATTGTCTGTGAAAAACTTTTCAGTCCATAATGTCTTTTCATACTTAAATCCTGTTAAGGTTAATTTCTAATATAAACAAAAAAATATATTACTGTATTCAACAGAAACTGACACTGCAATTGTCTGTGAAAAACTGTCTTTTCATACTGAAATCCTGATAAGGTTAATTTCTAATATAAACAAAAAAATACATTATTTTTCACCAGAAACTGACACTGCAGTTATCTGCGAAAAACTGTTCAGTACATAAATCAGAAAGCAAACTGCAGACAAAAATGTCCTTATAAAAGTGTCTAGGATCCAATTTTTTTTTTCAGATAGTCTATTTGGATTTCATCCATGTCATCAGCACCTTCCACTTGCAGCAATCCAGGATGAAAGAATGGATGCCTGCACTTGATGCATTGCATCGTGCAGTGATAATAATGATTGGCCTCACTGCTTAGGCGAAACTGGCCATACTTATCTCTGTACTGATCGCGCTCTACGTGCCTCACAACCAATCCTATGAAAGGTGGTCCTGCCGGGGAGCGAAACTCTAAATGACAAGCGCAGCATTTCTTCACTCGGTTGTTTAATTTTAAAACCACAAAAGGGTTGCTGTTATGCCACGGCTTTGCAGTAAAACCTGACGTGCTGTAGGACTGAGATGTGCTGCTGCTGACCTGCCCGGCTGAAGATCGAAGATCGGAACGTCTATTTTTAGCACTCGCGTGGGAAATTGAGCCCGCGATTTATATCTTGTCATATTCACTTTCTCCGGCTCTTTGTCAGCGGTCAGTCGCTGACAAACAGCACCGACGGAGAAAGTCTGGGCTCGATATCGGGAAAAAAGCGCCAAAACAGACAATAGACGATAAACTGCAATTATCATTCATAAAAATAAAATAAAATAAAAACTGGGGAAAAATCATTTATAACGAAGTATAAAATTATCATTCATAAAAAAAGTAAAAAAAAAAAAAAAAAAAATTAAGAAATAAAAATCCGTTACGCCGATTCTCGTTACGCTGTTACGCCGTTACTCGTTACGCCATTACGCCGATTACTAACACCCCCAAATTGCACCATTTTGGACTCTAAATCGCATCATTTTAAAATGGTGCAATTTATTTCCAAATTGCACCATTTGAAATCACTTGTGATCCTCTTATTACAATATTACACTTTTTTGTGCAATATTGGGGGATTTCAAAATGGATGTAATTAAGTGGTAATTGAACTTCGTGTCGTGCAATTTTGGTCTGAAATCATACTTGTGATTTCAAATCAAACTCGCGCTATCGCGCTTGTTTGATTTTGAAATCACGCGTATGATTTCAGACCAAATTGCACTCCACTCAGTTCAATTACCAATATAAACAGTCAGAAGAAAAAGAGATAAAGAAACGAAATGGGAAAAAAGGGTCGGGAACCGGACAAAATAAATTAAGTCACGCGTCACGCAATTGTACGCGTAGTTTTTTTGTGAATATCGAATTCGATTGACAGTTCTACTTCACGTCAAAATGGCCGAATGGCGGTCTACTCTTAGGTGAGTAAAACAATCTTTTGCTGAGTTAATTGAGTTAACTGAGTTGGGTTTTTAATTGATTTCTAACTGTACATGTTCTGGGTACAAATTTAAATTGTAAGTGATTTGAAACTGTTTGGGGTATTTAAAGTTACTTTATTGTCAAAAATAGGTATTTTAAGGAGATTCGTACGTAAGAGATTAACACGTTAATAAATAAAAGTTGTGTTTACGGTTACCGTACAAGCCCATGAAATTAATAAAGCAGTATTATCACAGCAAGCACAGTTTAACAACAACGGGCCACAAAATGAAACAGAACATTCATTTGGACAGCATGTTTAACCTTCGCAGATTTTTCACAGATAGCATGACGAGCGTTAGGAAAGGTAGGAGATACAAGTATGATATAAAATATAATTTATGCTTTTATAAAGGCTAAAAAAATGAGTTGGCGTTTCCTTGCCCCTTCACTCCATCAAGAAGAAAAGTCGTTAATATATCATTTCCCTGAATTTTTTAACAGCTTATTACAGTTGGGAATTGTCATGATATCATAGTCAAAACTCGATCAGAGGTGAATAAATCAACACTACCTTTGGTGATCCTCAATTTTCCCACCCTATTTACGACATTGAACCCGAAGATCTTTGTACGAGCATTATACTGGGGTGATGTGACATCAAAGGTGAAATCAAAACCGATTTTAAGGTTACAGTGTACCTTCGGGGGTGTCTCCAGTATAACAGCTCTAGTGTCTTAAGATTACACTTAACATACCTAAACCCAGATATCAAATTAAAGCTTATAGAGCTGGCTATCTAAATATGGAAACCATTTGGTAATAAAGTGAATTGTCGAATTTTTTACGACGTCTAAATTCGAACGTCCGAATCAGCTTTAAAACGCTATAACTCAAAGCGATTATTGTATTTTGCTAATTTGATTTGTTCTCGGGTTTCCGAACACGAAGCGCTAAAAAAACGTGTCGGCGATTTCCCATATTCAATTGCAATGAACAGTTACAGAATATTTTCGAAAAAGGGAGAAAAAAATTGGAATGATCGCACGGAAATGGCTCTTGACGAAAAAGTTTTCGGAAATAAGAAATTCGCCGACACGTTTTTTTTGATTATATGTTAGCCTAACTTCTGTCCAAATTTGAGGAAAATCGAGCAAATTTCCTTTGAGTTATAGCTCTTTAAAGTGTCCCCAACAAGCGAAAAATTAACTTTGAGAAAACAGCGCTTAAAAAAAATTTCGCCTCATAAACAAACTCCGCCCACAAAAGTTATACTGTCATTTTTCCGTCAATTTTCACTATCTTTCGATAACTTTTTTTTGAATGAAAGTTCATTCTGTAAGCTTTATTTTGACGCAAAAAAAAAAAATTTCGTCAAATTTTCGATCTGAAGGTACACTGTAACCTTAAATGTACATACATGAGCAACTTACCGCACTGCTGAATACAAAGTACCGAGAAGTGGTTCAATTTTATCTTTTTACCTTCAATATTATCTTAATCATTTCACTTTCTTTTACTTTAATGAACCCTTAACATGAAATTAAACAATAAACGGTATTTCAGTACAATAAACTCACGCCGTTTTAAGCAAATGAAAGATCCTCGCAGTAATGTACCATCCATGTCCAATACACTCCACTAGATTCCAGTCGTCAAATCTAAAGTCCACTGGAGTTACCCAAAGTCTATTTGTGAAATGAAACCGGAAGTCTAAACAGTTTAACTTCGGGGAGGGTAGAAAAATCGTCCAATGGAATCCATCGGAATCCACTGGAGACGCATCGAGTCCACTGGAGTTACCGGAAGTCTAGTCCAGAAATGAAACCGGAAGTCCAAACAGTTTAACTTCGGGAGGGTAGAAAAATCGTCCAATGGAATCCATCGGAGTCCACTGGAGATGCATCGAGTCCACTGGAGTTACCGGAAGTCTAGTCGTCGAAATACCTCGTCCTGGTCATGACCCGGGACAAGCACACTACACATGTAACATACCTAGTTCTTTAAGCCATGACCCGAGAGAGGGGCTCTCCCCGTAAAGCCCAGAAGGGTTTGTTGAGGGCTCCTGCTCCTTTTTAAGACACTGTAATATATCATCTTTGTAAATAATATTATTGGGGCAAATAAATATTGATTGAAGCACGCTACACATGTAATATACCTCGTTCTTTAAGCCGTAACCCGAGACAAGCACGCTACACATGTAATATACCTCGTTCTTTAAGCCATAACCCGAGACAAGCACGCTACACATGTAATATACCTCGTTCTTTAAGCCATGACCCGAGACAAGCACGCTACACATGTAATATACCTCGTTCTTTAAGCCATAACCCGAGACAAGCACGCTACACAGTAATATACCTCGTTCTTCAAGCCATGACCCGAGACAAGCACGCTACACATGCAATATACCTCGTTCTTTAAGCCATGACCCGAGACAAGCACGCTACACATGTAATATACCTCGTTCTTTAAGCCATGACCCGAGACAAGCACGCTACACATGTAATATACCTCGTTCTTTAAGCCATGACCCGAGACAAGCGCGCTACACATGTAATATAGCACGCTACACATGAAATATACCTCGTTCTTTAAGCCATGACCCGAGACAAGTACGCTACACATGCAATATACCTCGTTCTTTCACAGGGAGCCCATACAATCTGTTTGTGTAACATAATGACCGTTCATAATTTTATAGGAAATGTATGGGATTTACCTAAATTTCATATTATAGCGACGTATCGCCAAATGTATGTACTGATCAACGCTAAATAAACGTTAAATTACCTTATTTGTTGTGTGTTGTCGTCCTTTTGCCGTAAAAGTGATTTTTGAGCGATTTTGAAGGATTCTGAGTTCGCCGTTGACTGTGCGTCTAAGAGAAAGACAAGGGTGGAAAGAGATTTTTGAACGGCTCCAACGCCGAGGCGATTTTTTCACATAAAATCGCATCGCTCGGCTTTCAAACCACACAACAGAAAGGCCGAAAGATTCACGCTTCTTCTCGTACCTCTCGATCGAAAATCCATCCAAACGGCCCGGAGCTAGCCGTCGAAGAAAATCAAAATCCCACACTTTCCAAGCGGTCGATATTCGTATCAACATTTTACCGTGCCAGCCAGAAACCGTCCTGCTGATTGCCTCTTTCTGATTGGTCGCCGTTAAACAATAACTAATTCAAAATACGTACCGAGGGTGGGGAGCCATAGGCATTTTCGTAAGGTCGAACAAAGGTCGAACGGAAGTCTTCCTGGGCTTCTGGTAGTCGCCGCTCACACGACCCGAGTCTGGTGAGTAAACGGTTCGGCCTTACGAAAATGCCTATGGCTCCCCACCCTCGGTACGTATTTTAAATCGGTTATTGTTTAACGGCGACCAATCAGAAAGAGTATGGCAAGCCGTTTGTAGCAAAATTCAATCCTAGATATATATGTTCAATCCTTTAAATAAAGGATTCAATGCAATCTTTAAATTTTATATTTAATGCAATACCACAAATATTGATTCAATTCAATCCTTAAATTTATATGCAATCCAATACCGCATATATTGATTCAATCCAATAACACGAATATTGATTCAATCCAATCCTTAAATTTATATGCAATCCGAAAATATATGTCCAATACTGCATATATTGATTCAATCCAATAACACGAATATTGATTCAATTCAATCCTTAAATTTATATGCAATCCGAAAAATATATGTTCAATCTTCCTGGGACGAGCGCGGCCATAAAGAACCAGGGAAACCTGGTCGGAAACCTGTGCAAGCTATAGAATAAAAGATGGCGGCAGCGTGGGAAGAAGAATTTGACATAGAAGTTGAGTTTCCCAAGTTTCTAGGAGAAGTTGTGGATAGAACCGAGATAATACTTGAGAACTTTGATATCGAAGCTGCAGAAATGCAGGCCGAAGTTCTTGATCAAACAATTAGCCTGCTTAGGGACCGTTCATTATTTATGGGAGGGGGGGGGGGGGGGGGGATGGGTGAGAAATTAACAAATTTTCCATTTTTTTTCATGTCCCCCCCTTAGTGAATCTGGATTTTTTCAGGTCCCCCCTGTTCTATTGGGGAAGAATTTCAATACCCCCCCCCCCCCCCACTATTAATCTGATTTCTATAAAATAAAAGTTGTATTGTATGTATCCATACCGTATTTTTGTGGGGGCGCGATGATGTAGTGGCTAGCGTGTTGGTTTTCAGATCTAAAGTAGGTGAAAATTTGGGGGTGAATGTATTGCTGTCTTGATATTAAAAACTGTGCTTCTAATATCATATTTAGTTTTAAGTATATATGGGTGTAAATTTGGGATATGATGGGCCTGGGGTACGATGGGAATGAGGATATGATGGGAATGGGGATATATATGGAGGAGACATAAACCTGTATAAACCAGACATAATCTAGTATAAACCAGACATAATCTAGTATGTATAAACCAGACGTAAAAGCAATAAAACCATAACATGTTGAAACAGGAAATGAAAAAAAAAATTTAGAATAATTTTCAGTAATTAAATTTATTAATAAATAGTTATTACTTATGGCATTTTGACTCTTGTGTGGTTTTCTTTATCAAAGCAATTCAACCACTTGGTCCACTGTGCATTTGAAGACTTTGAAGAACTAGAGTTAAGACCTTAATAGTTGTTTATTACTATCACAACTAAGACTGAGCTGGGCTATATAAAGATTTATTGCAATATACAAAACCACTGCTACTGAGCAACCCAGAAACCGGGAGTGGTGCATGTGGGTGGGTTGACTCACTTACAAGGATGACCAAGGACGAACTGATAACTACAAGATACTACTACATGTAACAGTTCTTCAACTTAATGTTCACGTAGCAGATTTAAGGAAAATTCCTTTGGGTAGGGTTACATATACTAATTAATACTTTTAACGTCAATCACTAAAACCCTCAGTTTAATACTGTTACAATCCAGTAATACTGTATGTTTAATGGTGGGTTAAAACTTTAAGTAATGTTGTGTACAATTATGGCAGTACCAAATAAAGAAATTAAAATTATAAATCATGCTCCTTGACTGCACCAAAATACTGTGCAAGGCTGTGCTCTTAGAAGATTCATAGAGAGCCCAAAGGCTCCCAGCCATGAAATCTGGGGTGCCCCACTCTTATTGGTACACTGTAGTTATGTTTTCGCTGTTTTATTTAAGACATCATCTGTTTAAAATTTCAAGACCCCCCTCTATAACAAAAAAATTTCCCCAGGACCCCCCCTTTTGCAGTGGCTAAAATTTCAGGTCCCCCCATTTTCTCACCCATCCCCCCCCCCCCCTCTCATAAATAATGAACGGTCCCTTAGGTCGATGAAAGAGTGCTGCAACCTTGACACAAGGGACAAGGAAAATCTCGATTCCGTCACTGGGGCCTTAGTAGATGTGCTTAGTGTGCTTCGTCGCCGGACTATCACTCCGTCTACTGTGGCTGCGGATTCAGTTACGATAGATAGGGAAAAAGGAAAAAATCCCGGAAGACCATCTCTCAAAATTCCTGTTAAGATGCTAGAAGAACTGCGAGGACTGGGATTCACTTGGACAAGAATTGCAGAGATGCTCGGAGTTTCGAGGTGGACAGTTCACAGACGAGTGGCAGAGTATGGTTTAGAGAATATGAGGGGCTTTGACGACTTACCTGATGAACGACTCGACCGGATCATTCAAGATTACATAAATAACCATAGAAGTGCTTCTGGATGCAACATAATAGCCGGTAGTAGTATAGGGAGTGGGTGATCCGACCCCAGCTCCAAAGGCCCGAATAACCGCTTATTTTGGGAACTCCCGAACGCCCGAGTTGCCGGGCCCCCAGGGCCCCCAGGGCGAATGCCCCTCATATTCTCTAAACCATACTCTGCCACTCGTCTGTGAACTGTCCACCTCGAAACTCCGAGCATCTCTGCAATTCTTGTCCAAGTGAATCCCAGTCCTCGCAGTTCTTCTAGCATCTTAACAGGAATTTTGAGAGATGGTCTTCCGGGATTTTTTCCTTTTTCCCTATCTATCGTAACTGAATCCGCAGCCACAGTAGACGGAGTGATAGTCCGGCGACGAAGCACACTAAGCACATCTACTAAGGCCCCAGTGACGGAATCGAGATTTTCCTTGTCCCTTGTGTCAAGGTTGCAGCACTCTTTCATCGACCTAAGCAGGCTAATTGTTTGATCAAGAACTTCGGCCTGCATTTCTGCAGCTTCGATATCAAAGTTCTCAAGTATTATCTCGGTTCTATCCACAACTTCTCCTAGAAACTTGGGAAACTCAACTTCTATGTCAAATTCTTCTTCCCACGCTGCCGCCATCTTTTATTCTATAGCTTGCACAGGTTTCCGACCAGGTTTCCCTGGTTCTTTACGGCCGCGCTCGTCCCAGGAAGATTGAACATATATTTTTCGGATTGCATATAAATTTAAGGATTGAATTGAATCAATATTCGTGTTATTGGATTGAATCAATATATGCAGTATTGGACATATATTTTCGGATTGCATATAAATTTAAGCATTGGATTGAATCAATATTCGTGGTATTGGATTGAATCAATATATGCAGTATTGGACATATATTTTCGGATTGCATATAAATTTAAGGATTGGATTGAATCAATATTCGTGTTATTGGATTGAATCAATATATGCGGTATTGGATTGCATATAAATTTAAGGATTGAATTGAATCAATATTCGTGGTATTGCATTAAATATAAAATTTAAAGATTGCATTGAATCCTTTATTTAAAGGATTGAACATATATATCTAGGATTGAATTTTGCTACAAACGGCTTGCCATAAAAGAGGCAATCAGCAGGACGGTTTCTGGCTGGCACGGCAAAATGTTGATACGAATATCAACCGCTTGGAAAGTGTGGGATTTTGATTTTCTTCGACGGCTAGCTCCGGGCCGTTTGGACGGATTTTCGATCGAGAGGTACGAGAAGAAGCGTGAATCTTTCGGCCTTTCTGTTGTGTGGTTTGAAAGCCGAGCGATGCGATTTTATGTGAAAAAATCGCCTCGGCGCTGGAGCCATTCAAAAATCTCTTTCCACCCTTGTCCTTCTCTTAGACGCACAGTCAACGGCGAACTCAGAATCCTTCAAAATCGCTCAAAAATCACTTTTACGGCAAAAGGACGACAACACACAACAAATAAGGTAATTTAACGTTTATTTAGCGTTGATCAGTACATACATTTGGCGATACGTCGCCATAATATGAAATTTAGGTAAATCCCATACATTTCCTATAAAATTACAAACGGTCATTATGTTACACAAACAGATTGTATGGGCTCCCTGTGGTTCTTTAAGCCATATTCCAACACAAGCACGCTACACACGGGTTATATAGATCGTTGATTAAGCAATGACCTGAAACAAGCGCGATACTTCGACTTCAGATGCTTCTTATCGTCCCATTCTTCTACTTTACGACTGCGTTTTACGATTATACTGAAAGGCGGTAATTTGTAATAAGCATCCGTTTCTTAGATTTTTCTAATTCCCCGATTTTCCTTTGCGATTCTATAATTTGTCTCGCCGCTTGTTTATTGTGGACAAGAGCGTTTTATAAGATATAGACGATTCGTGGTGTATTACAATCGGACGATTCGGCACTCTCTGCCCTCTTCAGGCAAAACGTAACATTCACAAACACGCGCATGACTTTTTGCGCGCTTGGAAGTGAAAATGTTCTCGGCATAATTGGTAAAGTAGAGGGAAGTGTGGTCAAAAACCAACTGAAGGCAGCTGTTTCTCGTGTACTGCAATTTTGAAGAGAAAAATAAAAATATAAATAAACTTTATTAAGTCTCCCAATAGGGATCTTCCCACCTAATTTACAAATGTAACAAGGAACAACTATAGAACCAAAATAACCGGCTTCTCTTAGTTTGTTTTGCATGAGTGTATGTGCGAAAGAGAATGCTCATTGGCTGTATTAAAAGGAAATTTTAAAAACTTCATGTACAATGTAGCGAGTCAATGGTTAATCCTAAGGAACAAATATTCCTAGTATAGAAAGGGGTGTGATATTTGCCAGCTCTCTTTATACTGATTTATTTATTTTTACAGAAAACATGTATTAACACAGGTTTTTTTTTCTAAACATTAACATACCTGTGACCAATCCGAAAAGTTTGTAGGACTAAAAATTCTTACCTTTTATGGCCATTCATGCCATTCTTAAATTTCACATGCTGATCTTTTTTGAAGGAGTAATATAAAACATCGGGAAGCCTGCAATTTGAAAGCTACCCACATGTTCATGTACAGCAAGAAAATTCTTATAGACATGGTTGCTTCAAACAAACAAAATATATTTTTCCTCCTAACAAAAAGAATTAATGTTTACAATTATTAAAACCATACAAATCAGCTACATCAAATTATATTGCTTTAGTTATTAAGTGTTGTAGTTCATTTTTATCCCAGGACAAATATTTTATTTTCCTTTGTTTTTGTGGGTATGATAAATAATGATATTTAGTATGAGTTTGATACCGTAAAGGAAAATAAAAATTGAAGAACCATGCAAGGATAAAACTAAACCAACACTTGGTTAAATTTACAGGTCACAGTTAAATAATTGTTTCAACAAACATACATGCATAACTTTTTAACTTTTACTGATTTTCTCAATTTCTGATATACTGTATAAGGAAAATATATTTCATAAAGGATTAGGATTTGTATGGGAAGAACAACTCTTGCCACCCAGTTATGCTTTAGTGATTTTCCATACAAATCCTTGTAAATTTTGAAATTTTCAAACTGTCATAAAATCTCTACGCTTACACATCACAGGCCTCAAATTTTGTGTTATTTATTTTTTAACTATGTTTCCATTTCTTACAGTAATACAGCCTCCACTCCTTTCTAAAGAGATTCATGATAGAATATTATACTGGGTGGCAAGGCCTTGTTACCTCAATACAAAACCTTTTAATTTATTAACAGTTAAAACCTGCACAACATCTAACCATTGTACATTGTGCATTGGTCTAAAAATTGGGTTACTTGCTTATTGAAACATGCTCTTTCCATTTCTGAAAATTATATAGCTCTATATTAGCTCTATATTAGCTACAGGTTTTATGTTAATTGGTGAGGTGACCAACTGCTGCAAAACCCTTGCATCAGGAGCTTGGCCATACTGCGGAAAACTGTGGCCAAAGCCTGACTTGAAGGCTGTGGTGACCTTGGCTTGAAGCCAAGCTTTGGCAAACATTCTCCCATGGGCCAGTAGGAAACCCAGCTTTGGCCAGGCTGGTCATGGACACTGTGGCCAGCCTGGCCAAATATTCCAATACAAGAAAATAATTATTACCCTTGCAAAATCCTGATCGGGAACCAGGGATCCCACCGACTCAGGGATCTTGACATCCCACCTAAGATTCCACAGTATTATTAATAATAATCCCAACATCAAATACAAAATGCTATACATGGAACTTCTGTTTTTCACCATACATTTATTAGTATTTATTAGTACAGTCGAACCTCTCCTTACGGACACCTCCATAATATAGACACCTCTCTACTACGGAGAGTTTACTTGGTCCCAAAAATACCAAAATTCATACATTCCCTACCTCTATAATACGGACACCTCTATAATGTGGACACTCGGGCCTGTCCCTTTGGTGTACGTATTATGGAGGTTCAACTGTACTAATTGTGCTACAGTTATAGCAATGTGAAATGATATATATATGAAATAAATCATATATGAACTGCGGAAATGAAATCAAATGAAGAATGATCCTCGCAGTTGTGAACGCAATTTAAGCAATTGCGAAAAGAAGCCTGAAAAAAAAATTCAGGACTTCAACGGGGTTTGAACCCGTGACCTCGTGATACCGGTGCGATGCTCTACCGAGCTATGAAGCCACTAACGTTGGGAGCAGGTCAATTGTAGGTTCATATGTTCCCATGAAAGGAGTGAATGTGAAATGATATATACCCGGTATATATATATATGAAATAAATTTTTTTTCAGGCTTCTTTTCGCAACTGCTTAAATTGCGTTCACAACTGCAAGGATCATTCTTCATTTGAGTTATATCAATATTAATATCATTTTGGCTTCATCTACAGGATATTATTTGCTTTCTTCATAATGAACACTTAAAATTGTCATTAAACTTTAATAAGTAAATAGCAATTCGATTATTAAGGCTGCAGTGTACCATGCAATAGTCATAAGAAAACAACCTGTCAGAACTTAATTTCATTTATTATACATGTAATATATATAGATAGGCTGAGCCTAACAGCGTAGCACTTTGAACAAGCTTAACTAAGGTGAAACTTAACTAAGGTGAAAGATAGGAAGCACAATAATTAAAATTGACGACCGGGCTATTTTTCAGTTTTAGCAATTCTCAAAAACAGTAAGCTTAAGGCTTATTACCCGACAGTCCGAACAGTACATTTAGACCGTACAAACATTCACAAAAACAACTTTTCTCTGTCTAGAAAAACTAGTACGACTACTTTCTGAATAAAAGACAGTTGTTGTTTGCCAAAAATTGTTCCCGTCAAGTGCTCCGCTACAATTCAACAGATAATAACTTGCAAAAAAGAATCATACAGTTTTTAAATATTGTTTGTTTCAAACTTAGCTGAGTGGAGGTTTGATACTACAGTGTTTTCCCTGCAAGCTGTTTGAAAGCTTTCATTGTCATCCATATGGAATAGATAAAACAAAAAAAAAAAAACATTTTCAGTAAGTTCCTTCTCTGTTTATTATCTCTTTCTTAAATCCAGCACAATTATACAAATAATTAGGTAAGCTTAAAAATTGAGCTTCCAAATGAAGATGATGCTGATCATACTTTAAAAACAGAAGACAAATCTCAAATTGAAGTTACATGTAGTTCTCCCTTGTCATTGGTGAAGCAGTGTTATTTGTGCTTAATATAAAATTGGGAAGGACTCAGTGTGGAAAAACAGTTCTTAAAAGACTGAAGAATAAATTAAACTAAGAATTTATAGAATGTGTTGTGTAGCGTGAGTCTATTGTCAATGTGCTTGTGTTTTAAGCAATAAAACTACACCAACGATTCATTCTTTCACTTACCTAGATCTAGAAAGTACATTATTCATACTTTGTCCTTTACTAGACTCTATGGACTTTTAATACATTTTGCAAAAATTTCCAGCATTTCAATTTGTCCCAAAAACAACGAATTCAATGAGCGCCACAGCACGCCTGCTCCATGGGCTAAAACTGCTGACTGCTGGCTCACTTTCCCCAGGTTTACTCGGCCAACTGTTCTTTAGAAGCAAGATGGCGGCGGAAAATGGCGGCGGATGTTGAAGCCGTTCTCATGCAAATCCCGTGTAATAGTAAATTAAGAAATTGTTTAAACAAGTCCAAGGGCAAATCCAGGAAATTGTTTCCTGCAAAACTTTGTTTTAAATGGATTTTCACTGTAAAAATGAAGAACACTAGAGTGCATGGATTGTAACACTAGATCTAGCCGGAGCTACACTGGATCGTGAGGACGAATACAAGATTGGTAATTACAGTGTAAGTGTGCAAGAGCTTATTACAATCTGTCCTTCTGTTCATACTGTTTATGTTTGTGCTTTACCATAAAGTGAACTGCTGCAAGGGTGGATTATTCACGGCTATTGATCAAGAAACTTTTAACTTCAAATACAAAACTGATAAGTGAATGGAACAAGTAAAACATGACATCTACATCAACATCTACATGAATCAGCTTTATGTGTAGGAAATATTACTTGTCATGTATGTCTAGAAATATTTTTATAATTTCAGCTTTCATTAGAGACAGTGATTGTTACTTGTACAGTCTACCCAATTAAGCATTGATTCAAAATTAATATATTCTGTGACTGACTTTACTGACTTTTACTTACTTTTTCGATGCAGCTACGCTAAACGCATTTAGTGTGCGTAGTTATATTCTTGAATAATTTAAAAATTAATGTAGTAATATAAGGCAATTTACAGCCAAATTTGTTGTATCGCGATGCGCAAAATGCAAACTTAGAAAATTTTTCTGCTTTTTCTGCGTTTTCTGTTCCGTCAATCATCTCAGTGGGAGGCGCCGCAAGTTAGATTCGGAGAGTTCAATGGCGATAAATTTTATTCGAAGAGCTGATGAGAAAGAGAAAGGATGCTTAATCGAAGAAGATGGATACAGGAAAGGAATTCAGAAAGTTAATTTTATCCGTCGATTTTTACCTTAGCATTTGTGTCTTCGCTTGTAAATCTGATTTGCATCGGGCATAATAAATTAGTGAGCTCTGCCGGCGTTGGACGTTTTATTGGCTTCAATAGTTTGCATCTAAAAAAATTCGACGACTAGAGATGGGAAAAACCTTCTTCAACTTCCATGGAATATTTCATTTATATGCTGGCAAAATCGACTCCGCTGGCGAGCCGAGAAGTTTGAGCTTTTCCTGTTGTTTACAGTTACGGTCGACCAATCATGCAAATTTAAACTGACAGTATGTATGCAGAAAATGAATGTAGTAACGACGGAAAATAAAAGAAAATATACAAAAACAAGATGCGATGTGATTGAATATGAACTAAATATTTGAAAGAAATCATCTTGAAGATGAAATCATTGACAGAATTTTCGGCTATAAGTTTGTCTTACGTACGGTACACTCTTTCGACTCGGGCGCAGAAATTTGATCATAATTCCGTTTTGGTCTTTTAATCACGCCGATTACAGGTATTTTACAGTTTCCAGGTATTTCTAGCATTTAGCTCGTTTAATTTTTCATAAATCGATCTCATGTTCAGTCTTTAATTAAAACTGCCCAAGCAAATGCATAACCCCGCCTCCCACTGAGATGATTGACGGAACAGAAAACGCAGAAAAAGCAGAAAATTTTTCAAAGTTTGCATTTTGCGCATCGCGATACAACGAATTTGGCTGTAAGGTAACACATACACGTCTGAAATAAACTTGTAATTTTCAAATATTACTTTTGCAAAAATAAACTTGGGCAAAAAATGTCTGTTCATGGTGAAAGCATGCGTGCCATTGTGAAAGCAATGAAATACCGTACAAAAACGCTAATTGATGAAACCAAACAAAATGCAAAATTTAAATATATGCATAAAAAAAACATTCAGTTCTACATCTTGACAAATCTTTTCTTAAACCTGGCTTTTCTCCTAGCTTTCAAATGCTTTGTGTAGGCCGATTTTCATCTGTAGTGTGCGAGTGCAGGTGCTTTGGACCTCTCTATCACCTTACGAAATCCATCCATATCCAATCAAAATTTAAAAGTCAGTACAAACATATGCCATATTGGTTTTCGCTCGAGTGCACAAATCCGAGCCATAGATAGAACAAAACACCATATTGGTTTTCGCACAAGTGCACAAATCGAGCCATAGATAGAACAAAACGCCATATTGGTTTTCGTTCGAGTGCACAAATCCGAGCCATAGATAGAACAAAATGTCATATTGGTTTTCGCTCGAGTGCTCAAATCATATTGGTTTTATTGGTGTTTGTTCGAGTGCACAAATCCGAGCCATAGATAGTACAAAACACCATGTTGGTTTTCGTTCGAGTGCACAAATCCGAGCCATAGATAGAACAAAATGTCATATTGGTTTTCGCTCGAGTGCTGAAATCATATTGGTTTTATTGGTTTTGGTCAAGTGCACAAATTCAAGCCATACTACATATGGTTACAACAATCTATGGCTTCAAAAGTCAGCATTTGAGAATAAGCACAACTTAAAAATTTAAGAGTTTATATGTAAATTCTCAGTTTCTTGGGTCACTTATGTAGTATAATAATTCACACTCAGTAATCTATGATCTAAATACAGAAAGCTAATCAGCTAGACCATGCAATCAGAGTCAGTACATTTAAGACACTTACATTTAAGTTTCAGTTCCATTAATGGGCAGTTTTTTTTTGTACATGTTTTTAATAAGTAACCACTGTAACAACAATTTATCATGTAAAAAAGAGAATACTTTTCTATTTCAAGAGGAAAATATTAATAACAAATTTTATCAAAATAATTATTTTGTCCCAGCAGGGAGATATACATGTAGCCAGGAATGCTAGGCTTTCCTGGCCAGGAAATCCTGAACTTTTGTGGCCGGGAAAGTCAAGTTTTTGTGGCCAAGGTTTCCAAGAAAGCTTGGCCAGGGCCATGCTTGGCAGGCTTTTCCAGGCCGCACTTTCCAAGCAAGTGTGGCTAAATGCCCGGAAAGCATGGCCTGGCCAGGCTTTGCCAGGCTGACCAAGTTTTTGGCCACACTCCTGATGCAAGGGAGGGACTGTTGTACACTGTATCCATTGTCATTTTGCATGGGCGTGTTATACGGTTTACTTCTTTTCATCTACACTGTATATATATTTAAAGAATTTGGGCCACAGGAGTCCAATTCTCAAAAACAGTATTACCCGACCGTCTGCACAGTACATTTAGACCGTACAAAAGTTCACAAAAACAACTTTTTTCTTTCCAGAATAACTAGTACGACTACTTTCCAAATAAAATACAGTTTTTGTTTGTAAAAAATTGCCCGAGAAACTGATTTGGAAATTAAAATTGCAAAAATACACAAACATAAGCTTATTTGCATAAGGCGACGCGAGTGAAGACAGAAAATCTAAGTCTTGTTTTGTTTACATAAAATCGCTTTTTAATCTATGTAATGAATGAACAAAGACATAAAAACGGACAACAAAATCTTCTTTCGAGAAATTTTATTCAATCTCCATTAATTTATGTTTAAAAGAAGAAAAAAAGTACTATTTCTAGCGCATCAAGACAGAGCTGTCCTCGATGAAATTCAAGATAACAACACGACTTAATTTGAACACGTTTCATAAACATGTCTCCAAAACTTAAGAGAACTCAAATTAAAGGAAAAGTCAATCAAAAATTGATATCAACATAAATTCCCATCGAAAAATGTGATTTATTTTACCTTTAAAGCACTGGACTGCTTGGAAATTCGTTAAAACTCCGCTTCTTAGGTTCTGAAACCGTAATAAAACAAGGCATCTCCCCGCATTGATAATATGAAGTTCCTCGAAGCAAGATTTTATTCCTGAAAGCTCTTCTTTTTCCACTAAAGCGGCTTCTGAGTATCCCTTAACTAGTATCTCTGTCTTGAGTAGCAAACCGCGAAAAACTGCAGGGAAATAACGACTTTTATTCTCCGCTAAACACAACAATCCAACTCTGAATCCAACTAAAGTGTTTACCGAGCTGACGGCTGTGTAGCCGCACGAAAAACAAAGCCTCAAAGATCCCGGATGTTGATGACGTCGTACGCATACAGCTGACGTGACATTCGGCATTCCCGGATGTTGAGTGGCGTCATTCGCGCATGTTTTGCGACGTCATACGCGCTCGCGAGCTAGTAGCCTTGAGCGACGCTCGGACACACAGTCACACATGTAACAGACACCGCCCGCGAAACATTCCGCTGGCCATGACCATGAAAAATCACGGCACAGGTTCTATGAGTATGGAGCTGCGCAGCCAGGCCTTCGGCCTGGCAAGTGCTCCGCTAAAAATCCATCTCCTAACGTGACGTCACTCGACCCAGGCCTCGCACTCGGTAAAAGAATAAATTATGGAAACTTTTCATAACTTTGGTGGGCCATAAAAATTAGCTTTTGAGGAAAATCGAAAATTTTTGCGACATTTTGTTCAGAAAAATAGGAATATTTTTGTAACCAAAAAAATGTTCTTGGGGGTTGAAAACCTATAACTTCCACACAATAGTTTGTTGTACTCCCTTTTCTGACGAGGTTTGCAAGCCTTGAAACACTTCGCATGTGCGGTTTCTCTCTTTCCCATACGATACGACTCGGTCATTTGCATTTTGTATAATCTTGATTCTGACTTCCAGGAATAGTCGGGAGATTTTAGTAGATTTTCAAAATCATGATCATATTGAATTAATAAATAGTTTCATTACAACAAAGTACTTTGGAAATCTCGAGGAACAGAAAGTTTGATGGCAGATTTCAGACATCAAACGAAGTCAGGTTTAATTGTTCGAGGGGAACATCGAAATCATTTGCATGAACTGCATGAATGTTACCCTTACAACTAGTAGTAATCATAGATTATAGTGCGTCTCCTTATCCCGTGGCACCTCGTCTTGACCTAGTACCTCAGTTTCATGAATTAATTCAGCCACTGTTTAAAGAGCTATGTCGCGAGATATGTCACGCAGGCAAAAACGTCGGGCCGACATCAAACAAATTCATGCTATCGCCGTGGGAACGGGCAAAATCCTGCCATGCTGTGTGCTCCGAAAGGTCTCAGATTTTTCCGACATATAAATAGTATATTTGTCTTGATTTCATTTCGGTTATTTCTCCGATTCTGAAATCATACTCATCAGTACATGTACTAATACCGGAACCGGAAATGAGAAATTTCTGAGAAAGCCTAAGCATGCTGGATACCGGCTATTGTGACGTTTCAAGATGGCGCAGATTTGGTACCGACACTTTTCTCGATTCGTTCCGCCTAGCCGATAAGATTAGAAAGCGTCTCCTTCGTCGACGCAATAATCTCAAGCAATACAATTTGTCTTCACTTTCCGGATGCTTTGGCAGGCTTATTTCATTCTTCGTTTCCATTAGATGTAAAGAAACTTAGCAATGTTAAAAAAGAATATAGAATAGAACAAATGGCAACATGACCTCTCACGTTCAAAGTTTAGTGCGGCCGCTCATAAAAATAAACTCCGTTATTTCATTACCGGAAACACCTTTTCACCGAGTTATTTCAGTTTGGAATTTTAACCGCGTTAATAAAAAAAGAAATAATCTAGTTGACTCACGACGTGCGGCCACAGCCATTTTTGACTTTCACAACTCCACAATTATTGATCAAGGAAATTTCCGCCGTTGAAGTTGAAAACGGCAGGTGGGAAAGCGCAGTCTGAGCATTATCGTGGAAACTCGCGCGCCATACTCGCGCGGGTTTGAAGTGATGACAGATGAATCATATATGATTGCACAAACATTTCCGTGTTGAGAGGGGCGGTGTACATTTCAGTTATTTCATCAACAAGCAGTCGCTCTATCTTTTAGCACTTTCTCGCTTGGTTATAAATCAGTGTAGCCGCAGCAAAGTTCAGCGTTGTTTGACAGAAGTGCAGGTACGTGTAAAAACGCAATTTTCAACACATAAAACAGTTATGTTTGGTGTAAAAGCGTGTCGATGAATCGCGTGATTGCCCCCGCAGGGTTTTTGGCCCAGAAGCCAAAAACCCGAGGAGGCAGCATTGGAGTCCCACGCGTAAAATAGTACTTACAGAAATAGTGAGAAGTATATGGATATTACCAGAAAAAAATCTCGATTTGCCTAAAATGAGCCCGCACCAAGTATGTAATGTAAATCTTTATTTAAACACGGAGAATCATCAGTTAAGTTAATAATTAAAAATTAAAACTTGTACAACTGCTTTACATGATTGCCGTGTGGGAATCCGATATCTGAGATACTTTCTTAATACCCCGTTTAAACTGCCCAATAGAACGAACGCTTCGGGAAATCGGGATATCGGGAAATGATGACGTTAAAGGAGTTTTGCCCGCGCATAGTATCGGGTAATGATGACGTACACTGCAGTTTTGCCTGCAACTGGTGTTGGGAAATGCTTTACTCACGAAAAGTTCACATGGTCACATATCTTCGAGGAATTATCATCTGAGAGCACGTCGGAGCAAGTTATCAAGATTTTAAGGTAAGGAAATGTTAATCCATCTTCTTTTATAAACGAAATTTACTTAAAAGTGTTGTAAGTTTGTAAGACAAATGAACCCAGGTCTAAGTCGTTTTAGTCTTGCATTTCATATTGTTGATTACTCTCTTGTATCTTTATTTCAGGGTTTGATTTCGATTGAAGCAGTGAACGTAGTGATCACGCTCAGAATCGGGAGATCGATCAAGTGAAGAAAGGTGAGATAATCTTGATCTGAAAGGTTGCGGCATAATTTAGCCTGAAAAATATCCATACCGGATTGAAAGACTCAATCCAGATGCTCGCAGTGGTTTCTCTCTCGTTCGGCGTAGCTCGGCGTAGGAGAATCCACTGCTCGCAGGGTACATTACTACGAAACCTCCTGATTGAAACGAAAGGTGAGATAAGCTTAATCTTGCGGCATTCAGCCTGCGACTTCATCCCCTTATAACAGTCTACGCAGAACGCTTCAGTTTAAGTGGTTATTTTAATTGCTTCGGATCATTTGCCAATATCTTACCTAAATTTAAGAACTTAGATCAGTTTTAGATCGAGTCACTAGCGATCAGGCTCAGATCATCGAATCGAATAGGTGTGAATATTACAACATGTATCTCATAGCTAGAGGCCATTTCCTGTTTTTTTTTTTTTTGTGAAACCTGCGTACAGTCAACGGCGAACTTAAAATCCTTCAAAATCGCTCAAAAAATCACTTTTATGGCAAAAGGACGACAACACACAACAAATAAGGTAATTTAACGTTAATTTAGCGTTAATCAGCACATACTCTTCGCGATACGTCGCTATAATATGAATCTTAGGTAAATCCCATACATCTCCTATAAAATTACAAACGTTTATGTCACACATACAGATTGTGTGGGCTCCCTGTGATTGGAGTTGGTGGCTCTTGGTACTCACTGAAAACTTTAGTGCGATGTTATCAAAATCATTTTACTTGTGCTATTCAAAGTGATGGTAATTGGAAATACTTTGATGATCTCTGGCCACCTTACAAGAGTTTGCTGATTTGAATTTATTGCAACGACATATTTCAGTGACGAAACAGTGACGGCTGTAATATTGATGATATTGATGATATTGCAACGCCAGTCAAAAATCCCAAAGTTTTGGTGGCAACGCCTCGACTGATCAATCCCAATGTTGTAGTTTCAGTTGTCACAAAATGGTGAGCTGATTACCAAAATGAAATAAAGATCATGAAGAGGACACAGCTAGCTAGAGGGACAAGATGCTACTTCAGTTTTGCTTACGTAAATGAACACCAGGCAATGAACAAACTGATAAAGATCATGAGTCAAGATTATACTTTTTGAAACTTAACATTCTCCTGGTTATTTTTAAGTCATTCAGCAGAAATATGTTGCCAACCCATAATTCAATCATAGAAAATTTCCAGTTATTAATTTTCAAATACAGTAAACTCACTCTGAACAGACACAGCTCTAACACGGACACCTAAAGATGGTGTCAGTCAGTCATTTTGCTTTAATTAAAAACAGACAGCTGCTTAGTTCCGACAGTGTCTGTCGTAGAGAGAGTTGACTGTACTTAATGTATACTATAAGTAACCCCAAGATCGCCCTTAGATGGACACCACCTGGAAAAAGGAGGCGAGGGCGACCCAAGACAACTTGGAGACGTACTGTGATGGCTGAGCTGAGTGAGATGGGCTTGTCTTGGGGCGAGGCACAGCATGCAGCAAAGGATCGGTCCAGATGGAATCAGATTATTGACGCCTTATGTCCCGCACGGGACGAAGAGGACTAACTAACTAACTAATAAGTAACAAAGGCCAATATACTATACTGAATAGGTTATATAAATAACTCTTCCCACATTTTCATAACTCAGTTCCAGTTAATATTTTAAGTGCATAAGAGCGAAGACTGCCACGTTGAAAAGTATTGGAAGAAGTCCAATATAACCTCCTCATTAGATCAATCCTTGAAATGTTCCAGCTAATTTTTATAGCAAAAAATAAGGGCAATATACTACACGGGATAGAATATGCTTCAATACCTCTTTCTTTTGTTAAGCTCAGTTATTCTTCTGTGCAACTACTTACAGTTCAGAATATTACAGTTATCATTTTTAGTGAATAACAGCGAAGAACTGCCCACTAATTCAATCTTTGAAATGTTCCAGTTAATATGTTCATAGAAAAAAATAGCGCGATATACTACATTGTATACACAATAGATTATGTCTAAGTTCCTCTAACTGTTGTTAGCCTCAGTTGATTTTCTGAGCAACCACTTACTGTACAGTTCAGAATGCTACAGTTCATATTTTTAGTGAATAACACGAGCAAATACAGCCACGTTAAAAAGTATCAATTTCTAAAGGATGTGTAGTGAACACTACCCTATTGTAGGAAGTGGTCTGGTAATAACAGTGAATTAAACTGATTTATGCTGAATTTACCTTAACACTGGTCTGTTCACTGCCTTCACCATACATGTTTATTGTGTTCACACCTGGAAGAGCGCGCATCAATACAGTGGAAGCCTCATTCCGATGTTTACAAAAACTAAAGTGCGCAAAGTGAAATAGTCCGTTCCGGGCCTTTTAGTCGCCATTTCCGAGTTGCCTTTTCCATTTTTTAAAAGCTAGGCTAAGTGCAAAACATTTCACATGAAAATGAGTGTTATTTGTATGTGAATAAAAATATCCAGCCTTGCTTTGAAAAGGAGGCTGAAGAGAACTCGGAAATGACCAATTGCGATAGTAATGCTGAACACCACAAGCGCTAACCCTGCTAAATACCATTAGCGAAAATTAATCAAATAGTTTATCAAAAACGAAGTCACAAAACTCCAACATCCCAGTAAGTACTACCAAGTTTAACAGAGTTCTTAACAGCGGGGACAGCTGTAGTGTTAACTATTCCTAGTTAGAAACTTAATATGTATTTTCTTTGTCTGGAACTTGCAAACACCGTTTGTTGTATTGGCTTTGTCTGAAAAGTTTTAGGAGGTTTGCAAACCTTAAAACACCTTGCGTCGGCGGTTTCTTAGTTTCCCATTTACTTTCTCGTCCTGCTGATGCATGCAGTCTTGAGGGAAAAGTCCCAACAAAACGATAGATACCGATGATTTGTATTTGATCTCAACTTCTGTCTTCCAGGAAAAGCCGCGAGAGTAGATTTAATATGACGGTCATATTGCATTATCAGTTTTTACTATAAAAGCACAATACGTTATGTACCAGTCAATTCCAAGACCGTCCTCCCCCCCCCCCCCCCCCCCACCCGCCGGGCAAACCCCCGGGCATTTGACTTTTTTAGAAAAAAATTGTCAAATGCCCCACTATGTGGGCAGTTTATACGGTCAAATGCCCCACCGTGCAGGGCTTCACAGGGCGTCAAATGCCCCACCGTCCGGGCAAGGAGGGATTAAAGTAACTAGTAACAGTGGATTTCAGCTTACTTTGGCCTCGCCAGTTGCCAATTTCGTTGGCAAATTTGATAATACGTTGCGAAGTTGTCAATTACATTTGTCGGTTTGCCAACCAAATTGCGAACTTTGAAACGAAGTTGGCAACTTCGGTGCCAACGAAGCCTGTATGTAAAGTCTGAAGTTGTTCTTAAACGCTATTTGCAAAGTCAAAACAATTTTTAGCCGGTCTGGATGGTTTTCTTTAACATTATTTTGTAGACTTGCCAAGACAAAATTCGATAAACTGGAGTTGTTCAGATTGTTTTCGAGGTGAGATCATGTACGCTGTAAGATGCATGCCGCTATTTCAGTTGTGGTTTTGAATTCGACCAACATATAAATCGTATATTATCTTTCATGTTCACTTTAAATATCTTGCAATCTTTGCTTGTGCTGTTGTCTGTTATTGTTTATATATCTCTTTATAATAGCTAGATTTAGTTTCAGCGAAAAAAATAGAACGACTCAAGTGAATTAAGGCCTGGGTCAAAATTGGTTTTGATCTTTTAGTTTATTTTCCAAAACTCGCCCTTTGAGACGTAATGAAGGAGCAAATGATGGTTAAATAATATAAAGTATAGAAACCAGAACAAAGAATTTCAAAGTGCCTGGTCACGTGGCTGACCACGCTCTTTATCTCGAAAAAACACAAATAAAGATTCCCACCACTAGCTGCATTCCCAGATTTAGTTTATCTTTATAAAAACATTCAGCATGGGTAGGGATTAGGAAACCCGGCTGGAATGGTTCGGATCGTTGCACTGGTCAAGTGTTATTTCCTGTTTTTTACTAGTGCCAGTCCTACTCCAACTTGAAATCGGTTAAAAAGAAAACCGTTAAATGGTTTTCTCTCATTCCACCCGCTGTTCCAAGAACAATACTGATAGCCATAGTTAGGACGTAAAATTTGTTAAGAAAACTATTGCTTAATGGTGGGAATTTTGAATCAACGGATTTCTTACAAAATTGGGCGTGACTGGTCACGTGATGAAAAAATCCACAATATTATATATAAATTTTGAACAGTTTATGTTTGCGGTTTGGCCTAAATTGTTATCTAAGAGATACCTCTGAATCCGTTTACGTTAGACCACCCTCTTTAAAATCGACAGGGACCCAGGCCTTAATTCACTTGAGGATATTGCAACTTCTGAACATATGTTTCGAAATACTAAATGTAAACAAAGATCTTGCTTAGTCACTTTCCTTTTGTCCGTTGATCTGAAAAAAAAACAACAACAACAACAACAACAACGCAACAGACACGTGGAACCGGAAAGAATGGATTACGAAGTCTTTTACCTAGCGACCGCAAACCAACGTTTTTGTTGAAGTCAAATGCCCGCCCCGTCGGGCCCCGTTTCACGTCAAATGCCCCACTATGCGGAGCTAACCTCTCGTCAAATGCCCGGGGTATGCCCGGGGGGGGGGGGGGGGTGGGGGGTTTGATGGGCGGTCTTGGAATTGACTGGTGACTGGTACATTAGCACAACGAAATCTCGGGCAACATGAAAAACACAGAGTTCATGCCAGAAATCTGATGGCGGCTTTGATCGAGGACAATCGATTTGCGTGAACAGACTACCACGGCAAAAATAAGAGTTATAGCTGATTTTGATCACAAATGAACAGAGCAATATTTGGCTTCTATTTCGTATTGGAATTGCCTTCTCTGTTTTGCAATGTCCTAGTCAAGTACTTGATAAGTTTTTGGAAGAAATATGTTGAATTTGAAGATGGAATTAGGAATGCTCTTACTGTAATGGAAAAGAAGTGGAAAATCCCGAAATTTACGTCTGCGTTTCAACTTTATCAAATCATAGGTTATGTCACGACACTGCCATGAATTATTCCGTGAACTACACAACAGAATAGTAATATCTGATACCTTTTATCTCTCTTCATGATGCTTTTTAAAATCCATTTTGTCTCCTGACACAGGTCATAATGATATAGTTATCAATCAAATTGAGCTTTATGTTTATTTTGCAATTTTGCATTCGAATTTTTTATTTCTCTGTCATTTTTGTTTTAGGTCGATCAAAACCGCTCTTTCTTAATAAGTGTTCCGCAAAAAAGTCCGCTTCCAAAGCGACAAAACTTTTTAATAGAGTGACTGACTACTTAGCGTGTCTCGCTTTGTTTAAGGAAAAGTAACGAAAATTATACAAAGTTCATCATTCGGCTAGAAATTCCTCAGTCTGTTTCCCTCACCCGTTAGGCCGGCCGATCTTTGTGGAAGTAACAGTAGAAGTAATTATTGCTACAAATGCATTATTCACCACAATACTAGTGTTGCAAAAGGTTAAATTAGCAGAATCGATTCAAGTTCTCCCAAGGCCTTGCACGCGACAGTATGTTGCATCGGCTTTGTCAGACGGGCAATCGACTTGCGTGAACATATAAAGACGACAAATTGCGATACTGCAGGAATTATAGCTGATTTTGATCCCAAATTGACAAAGCAATATTTGGCTTCTATTTTGTATTGGAATTACTTTCTCTGTTATGCAATGTACTAGCACGTGTGTCCAGGATTGGCTTCTTCAGTGAAATTTACAATTTTTCGTTGACCCTTTGAATTTTACGATTTTTTTTTCATATGGAAAAGTAACGGTTGCGAAGTTTACAAAACTTACGATTTTTCGCAGCCTCAACGATTTTCCGCATAACCTTGCGTTTTTTTCGTAACCTTTTGTCTTGCAAACTTTTGTCTTAGGTGTTAAAAATGCTTCATTTTTGCCATATGTTACTTCAGTGCTCTTACGTTTGACAATTGCAAATGCATGGTCGTTTCGCCCGCGGCACAATCAAAATAGCTAGTTTAGTGTCAACTGCTTAAAAACTTTGCATTTTTTGTGCGCCTTGTGTTGTGGTCAAATGTTATAAAAGAACCGAAACCGAAGCTATTTTGGTTAAACGAGTGATTCTGCGGGTCGTGTGGGAATTATGTATCCTTTAGTAGTAGGTAGGGAGTCAGTGAAATTACGTTTTCTGAAGGCCCAAAATAAGCCGCCAAACGCCCGAGTTACCACCCCGCAGGACTCATTGCATTCGTCCTGCGGGGTGGTAACTCGGGCGTTTGGCGGCTTATTTTGGGCCTTCCGAAAACGTGAATTTGACTGACTCCCTACCTACTACTCGGCGGCTTTCATATGTTTAAGTTGTTTACAGGCTCTAGTGTTGCCAATTGAATAAACGCTTACCCCTTGTATACACGATGCCTATGCTACTCTTTGCTGCTCAACTGAAGGCAAGTAACTCAAAAATCCCCTGCCCCGACTGTCAGCGAATGGTTTGCGTGTCAACGTTTTATAATCATATGAATAAGGGCTGCCCGATTGTTAAAAGAAGCCTTCGAGTTTTTCCCATATATGAGGGGGGTTTGCCACCCCCGAGGGTTATTTGAGAAGTTTTTGCAAATTCAAACATCAGCCAGCATGAGCTGAATGCATGGCTTGATGAGCAAAAGCAAGAACAAATACCCTCTATAAGCCTGAATGATCTTGACCCTTTACACAGGATCCGTAATTTAAGCTTTGTTGCGGATTTCATCGAAGGCAAGACATCACTCGCAGCGTTTCGAACAGAGATGCTCGGGTTTTACCAATTGAAGAAACACTTACCCTTCGTATATCAATGATGACGACAACACAAGTGTTCTTGAAATTCTATTGGGGCGTCCGAAATTGCAGCCTTGACAGGCGATTCGCCATTTGAAACACCAAAGAGCTTGTTCTTAAAGAAAATACAGCCAGCCGACATGCACAACAACACGGCCTGTACCTGGGGCAATCTGTTCGAACCGCTCGCCCGTAAGTACTTTGAGCAGAAGCATTGTGTTCGAGTTTTTGCTCACAGTATATCCCTCAATCTAGCAACAGACCACCCACTATATCGAAAGATCACATGCAGTCCTGATGGCTATTATCTAGACAAAGAAAACACTTTAATTCTTTTGGAGTTCAAGTGTCCTTTTAAGCGGAAAATAGCTATGTCTCGAGTTCCTCGTTATTATGCAACCCAGGTACAACCTGGCCTTGCTTTTAGCGGATCTATGGTCAACAAAGGTCTTTTTGTTGATTTTTACTTCAGAATGTGTTCTCTACAAAAGATAGAGCCAAGTTTGAATCACAATAATCTTTTAAACGGTGGAAATATTTACAAGACAAAAGGGCACACAGCGCTCGCCTGGGGCATCTGTTATTTGTTCTCAAAACACAAGCTAACACGCAATCAAGCCAAACTTATTGATATTGGTGCTCTTAAACAAACTTCGACGTTTGAGCAAATAATGGCTTCAATAGCCGAGAAAGACTTATAGTGTTCTTACGGCGCGGTCAGAATGTCGTTCAGCAAAGAATACGAAGACCAGGAGTTTTCGCGTTACATCAGAATGAAAAAGGCTTTCCTTGCTCCAGACGAGGGTCCTAGACCGGTTGCATTGTTTGCATGGAAATTGCTTGATGCAACAGAACTCCAAATTGTAAAGTACGAGGGGTTCTTGAACAGTATTCAACCGAAGGTCGAGCGCTTTCACGAGAACTTGGCAAGGCTTCGCAAAAAAATAGCCAAGCACTCTGAAGTTCCTCGACAGACAGCCAAGTTCAGCGTCGCAAGATCAGAGCGTGACGAAACTGCTCAAATTGAGGTATTTCTCATGAATAAGTTGGCGGAGCAATCTCTTCAGTCTGAATTGCTGCCTGCCAATACGGCTCGTATTTTAGACACATAGATAGCCTCGGAAGTCGTATGAAAGATAAAAGTTTCTGTTTTCTTGGCCCCTCTGGCAAAATTAGGGCCAAGATTTTATGAATTGCGAAATTATATGAAGTGTTGTTCGGTAAATGAGGTTTCACGCTTGTGTAAACATGGATAGTTTGTTTAATTTCGTCATCAGTTAATCTCGTAGACTTATTTCTGAATAGCTGATTAAGCCGATATTTGAAATTATAATTTTTTGTTCTCATATCTTTCATTTTCATATCTCCGCCGTTGTAAAGGCCTACACGAGAAAAGGCAGCGCCGTCTAGTATTTCAATGCGGCTGCAGTTATTGCAGACAAGTTCAATGGATTCAGACATGAGTGTACAAGATCCCCCACAGCTTTGACACGATTTTATATTTTTGTTTGTTCTGTTTAAAATGAATACAAAACTGTTTTCTCGATACCGCTGGATTTGTTCTTGTCTAGCGGTCAAAGAAAGAGATTCAAAGATGCTTTGGAGCTTCTCTTGTAGTTGTGAGCGGTAAAACTCAGGTCTATAATCACTGCCATAGAAGCCTAGCAGCCGGATGAATTTGTGCTTTAGATCCAAACGTTCTAGTTGAGTCTTGTATTTATTATTTTCATCCATACATCTGACGGCAGACATTTGCTCGTTGAAGCGTTTATGAAGTTCAGCGTCGTAGAAGGGTTCATAAAGTTCAGAATCGTTGAAGCGTTTGTGAAGTTTAGCATTCATGTTTATAAGTAGAAATTACAAATTTTCAATTGGTCACACATCATTTGCGCATGCGTAGTTCTTTATGAGTTACCACATGTGAAAGCACGACAACTTTGTCGAATATAAAAGACCTTTTCGCACCATATATTATATTAAGTCTGTAATTCGGTATAGCTCAGGGGGGTGTGGTTGGCCTCCACTGAACCCTGCTTACGGCTAATGCGATGTCAGACCAGGGGTAGTGGGGTTGCTGAGTCAGTTAGTGACCACCTGGTGAACCGGCTCCGGCCCAACTGATACAGGGGGGGGGGGGGTGCTCAAACAGAGATTTCCTAGGAGAACTCGTCTGCTCCCAGAGGCTAAATGGGAAACGACAACTCCCCTGTCAGGAGTTAAAGTCCTAGCCTAGGCTAGGCAAACAGAAACAGCCACCAGAGCACCCCCTGACTAGGGTTTTGTCCCTTTTCGTTATGTGTCACGCAATGTCACGCGTGACAGTCACGCACAATGTCACGTCATGTGTCACGCTTTGTCACACAATTACGTTCTTTTGTTATAGAAAGCGAGAAACCCGAGTTTACTCTTTCAAATCTGACTTGGACACGGCGGCAAGACGATTGAGTTTTTTTGAAATTCTTCTTTTACTTCTTTGCGAAGCTCGCCTCTGAGTTTTTCAAGATCTGGAGTTTGAGATTGCTTGTTTACTTTGGTGGTCTTTGTTTCACCAGAGCGGATTTCGTTCTTTAGTTCATAATATCTTTCGACCTCATGCAAGATGATTTTGAACTCTGAATCGCTGACTCGCTTGTCAGTTAGAGTTTTTGAAACCAGCTCACAGACAGAGTTTCGTTTTGCAAGGGCGAGTGTGTATATTTTCTCATGTTTCCTGATCTTTTTTTCTAGCCGCCTGCTAAACGCAGTGAGGCCGGCCGCTGAAAAACTTGTAATAACAGTAACACCAGTAATAACAGGGCTGGCGAGGAGCCCGACTCCGGTCAGAGCTGTGACGATTGTAGCTGAAGACAAGCCTGTAGAAATGAAACCAAAACTTACTACGGTTCCGTGAACAATGGTGTGTGTTCGCTTGTATTTCTTAGCAACTTGCATGTAATGATTAGCCTCCGACTCAAGCTCCTTTTGCAAGTCAGAGATTTTCGTGAGTCTAAAGTCGTCACCGTTGGATAAGACTGGGTAAAATGATTGAGTCTCGCTATATTCAGGAGCTGATGGCAACACGTTAGCCGAGCTCATGGTTTGTATATATTAGATTTTTAATTTATCTCAAGTTCAAATTCAAGAGGCATGTTATTGAAGTCAAAAAGGTCATTGTTCTCATCCCTCACAGACAGAGTTATGCTGGTTACATAATCGTCAGACGAGACGTTACGCAATAGGTTCTGCTGTGTTGATTCATAGAAAACTTTCTCATATGGCTTTCTGCGAAGATCAAATTTAGCCAAAACAGTCGAAGGCTTCCCATTGAACAGGTTCTGTTCTTTATCAACCAGATCACAGTGTATAAAATAAGTGTTTGGAGCTTCGAATCTTCTACTGATTAAATGAGGGAGTGTTTTTGATGACTCGGAAAGAAATGTTACAAAACCTGGTGAAAGGGCTATTTCATGTTTCTCTCCTGGATTCAAAATCACCATAGAATCACGAGCTGAATACAATTCCGCTTTAAGATTTATACCATAGTCTGCAAAATTATCCATTATAACTTTTGCTAAACTGCTAGGAGTGTAAAAACCAGGAATAACGCCAATCTTAGTGTATTTTCTTTCTGAGCCAAATGGTGTTATGTATATTTCCTGATTTTGTTTCAAATTATGCCACGAGTTGTAGATCGAACACGAGACGAGCCGGATGAAACTCGGTTTCTGAAGCGGGTGATCGAAGTAGATGGTGTGAGGGTTCGAAGGCGCGACGATTGTTAGCACCACCATTGTGTATATAGTTTTATATTATTTCTATTTCAAAAAATAAAGGTAAGCCATTAAAATCAAAAAGCTCTCCGTGTTCGCCCTTGACTGAAATTGTTAAACTGTTTACAAATTCACCAGACGATGTTTTAAGATATGCAGCATTTTCTCTGTCCTCAGCGTACGCATATTTATTGTAGCTGGCCCAACCTCCGTCTATAATTTTCGCCATCCCCAAAACATCTGAAGGCTTTCCATTGAGTAAGGTTTGTTCTTTATCGATAAGATCACAGTGAACGTAATACATCGATGGTGATGTAAGTTTTTTAATGTATGTATTACTCTGTAATTTAGTACTTATACCTAACAATTTAGCCAAATTAGGACTAAGTTCTACATCATTAGGAAAATATTTTTTCACATGCATTGTCGCAAAGGGTTCATCGGTTACGATATATACTCTTACTGATTGACCCTTAAATAACTCCTCTACCCAATTCTTTAGAGTGTCTGTAGTGTAATGTCCTTCGGGTAATTTCAAGACAGTTCCTTTTTTTATTTTCGCCAGTTGTATACCATGTTATTTTTCCGTCACCTTTCAAATTATGCCACGAATTATAAAGCCAGAAAGCGATAAGCCGGATGAAACTCGGTTTCGGAAGCCGTCGATCGAGGTAGATTGTGTGGGGGTTCGAATGTGTGAAGATTCTTAGCATAACCATGATTGTATACATAAATATATTTATATAATCATGTTTGGCAGACGCCCTGGTGGTTTTAATCCTGGTTCAAATCTCGGTCTAGACATTGGCGGCCACGATTACGGACGCCCACCTCCGTTTTATAGTCCCCCTAATATCTATCAACATCCTAGAACAACACAACCCACAGTAAATCCGCAACTGGCTTGGATGAGTTCTCCGGAGGCTGCAAAACTCTCTACAACCGCCAAAGCGTAGGCAATCTCAGACTTCAAAAGGCGTTTCCCGCACGCTGATATGCCAAGACTTAAAACAGAAGTTTCTTTCCTCAGCAGTAGTGCTTTTCCCAGAGGGGCAAGGCTCCTGGGCTATGCCCTCAGACATACTGCACAAGAATTGGACACAAGCCCTGAAAGACGCCCTTGGCTTAGAGTATATTGGCGGTTTCCCCTATCAGTTGACGTTAAACCGAAACACACAAAAGCCAATCCCTGCTGTTGAATTCTCCACCTCAATCGATAAAGACATGATGATTGGCTCTGTCTTGAACGACGAAGCGCAAAAGATCTATGTCACGCCAACTGATTATTTCACAACGAAATACAGAAACATTTTCAGAGACACACAGATTACGTTCACAACCGCGAAATATGGGAGAAAGTGGCTCGACAGCCCGCAAATAAGTTTCTGGCCACAACAACTGAACTTTGCTCTGTGGTGTGCAACAACCGGCTGCGGGATCTCGCGTGACCTTCTGTTTGATAAGAACTCTACTCTCTCCCTAACCCCGCAGCTCCGGTCATTTTACAGGTTTCACGTCTATTTGACAACAAGACGAATACTCTACAAGCTGGGTGGGGAACAGAGCGTGAGTGCTTTGCCAGACGACCCCACATTCAACCAGAAAGATAACAAGTTCAACATCGACGCATACAAGAGGATTTGCCAAGAGTTCGGTGTAGACCCCAGTTATGACTTCCGTTTCACATACGGCAAAAATCACGGGCTTGGCAATGTGTACATTTGGGCCGAAGGGCCCCTTTCTACTGATTACGACTATCCTGATCCCGATCTAGCCCTGTTTGATGACGAGCGCGTGACAAACAGAAAAGACCCAAACTATCGAGCAAACGGCATATACTTCGTTCGTAACGACCAAGGCGCTGTTAGTCAGTTCGAGCACTTTGTGCTGAATTATTCACAAGGGCTAACACAGCCAGGGCTCGCTCGTATGAATCAGTCAATCGAGGCCTTTGTGTACTGTATTCTGGGGGCACAAGCAAACACTCGCAGCAGCATTCTTGGGAATGGAGGCCGGGCATTCGAAACGCAGAGAGTCTTCTTAACACTCTTAGAGGACGCCATAAGACTGAACGAGATATCTAAGAGCGTACAGTATTATCAGCAGGCTATCCAAGCAACGAAAGTGTGGCTAAACTTTGTAGCTGCCCCTGGGAGCTGGCTGATGCCGTCACGCATGGTTATCAACACAGAGAGCGTGGTGGGGTACAATAATAATCTTATGCAGGCAACGCAAGGGATGAAGCTTGGTGTTAACAACGATGTCAATCTTGCCACAAAAAAAGCATCCTTGCGCCCCATGGACGGTGGGCCGACAAAGACTAATCCACCAAACAGCCACCCATCCAACCCGATTCACAAACAGGCGACACAGGCACAGGGCCTCGCGCCAAAACCAAAAGTCACACCCACACCACAACTAGCCTCCACACCAACACCAGGCCCCACACCATAACCAGCACAAGAGACTAAGATCGAGCCGCATCATGTAAACAAGGCGCTCATTGGTGTGGGTGCGCTTGCTTTAGCAGGCCTTGTTGTCTGGATGAGATAATTATCTCCTGCGCTTGGTGATCCTTTCAATCATGAAGCCCACAACGGCAAGGATCAGCAGCCAGGCGTGCTCGCCAAGGAAGAAGATAACCTGGCCGGCCGTTTTGAAGATAAACCTCACGATTGAACCGATCAAACCTGGCAGGATGGAGGCAACCTTATTTCCTATTTCTTTAAGCCCATTGCCAATAGCCTTGGTGCCGGCCTTTAAACCATTCATTGCAGCAATCGTCACAGCGCCTATGACTAGACCTGCAGCCAGAACAACTGCTTGAAGGGTCCAGCCATATTTCTTGAAGATATTTTTGACCCGCTCTCGAAAAGGTAAGGCTTCTTCTCTTTCCTGAACTTGTGTTCTTAGTCTTCCCAGCTCTTCTTCTCGCTCAGCAACTCGGGCTTCCGCGGCTTCTCTGTCAGAGGGAGAAGTGTTCTCATCCTATATCACGCGCCTGTCTTCCTCGTTTTGTCGTACAAGCTCGGCCTCTTGTTCGTTTAACTCATCCAGCGGCTTGGTGGAGTTCAGTCTTGCTTCGACAGCATTTCTGTCTCTTGTTTTCGCAGAAAGTTGTGTTCTGAGTTTGTCGACCTTTGCCTGCTCTTGGTCTCGTTGTTTTTGTATTTTTTGAAGGGCGCCTAATTCCTTTTTCTGGTTTTCAAGATCGCCTTGAAGATTTTTCTTTAGTTGTTTTAACCGATCTAGCTCGGTTTGACTCTCAACGTTTGAACCATGTTCCTGCTCCAGAGCTTCAATCCTCGCTTGAGTTTCTTCGATTCTTCCCCTGAGATTTTGAACCTCACTTGCTGCTTGTTGCCGTGCTACAGCAATCCTTTCCGCCTCCTTCAGTTGTTTTTCTGCCTTCTTCAATCTTTGTCTTTCTTCTCTTATTGATGCATTGTCTTCAGAGACAATCTCTTCAGCGCTTGGGCCAAGAGATGTTTTGAACCTATCTGAAAAGGATTTAAAAAGGCCAGACCCATCTTGTTTGAAAATGGGGGCCTCGCCACCCTTCGGCCCAAAGGAAACGATTTTGCCTTCGTTTCCGCTTTTTTTTTTTTTTTACCGAAACCAATAGGCCCTAATCTACGAAAATCTACTCTCGGAAAAAGCCTTTTGATCAAGTCCCTAGCTATATCAAGCACTCCTTCTCTGTCGTCAGGATGTGTGAAGTCAGTAAATATAGGGATGTCCTCAGTATCAAAACCGCTCTGTTCGCGAGGCAGTGTGTGCATTTCGTGCTCTTCACCACCATGATATGGGGTGGATGCAGCTCCTGGTTGAAAGGGGGTTGTTGTGTCAACTTCTTCTTCGTCGTCATCATCGTGGTCTATGTCCCAGTCAAGCCCGGTGTTTTCGTTCTCGCCAGGTATATCATATCCACCTTCTGCCATGATGTATATAAATATAAATTTATATATATACTCTGGCTATGGCCGTGCAACCAAATCTCCTCCCAACGAACGCAGAAAAGATTCTTGGTGCTATGAAAGCAGAGCGCACCGTAAAGCGCATCACATTTGAACGCTCTACAGCCAAGCCTGGCGAGACCCTGTACGCTTCGGTGCCCAAGCTCAACGAACATGAGGTTATAGTGTCGGGCTCGCTTGCCTTGCTCTTTAACATCGACCTTGCCGGTGGCCACGCAAACAACTATCTTGTACAAAATGTCTCCAGAGCACTAGTTGACAGGCTCGTTGTCAAGTTTGCCGCCACCACTGTCCAGGACACCGTTGGGTACGATATTTACAACATCTTTGAGGACCTTTTCCTTCCTGTTGACAAGAGAGACAACATGCTCCCTGAGGGCATCCAGAGTGTAGATTTGAGCAAGATTCGATCTAGTGCCGGCGACAAGAAGACCTCTGGCGTGGATGCGGAAAACAAGCTGGAGACCATTTACAAAAACAAATATCGCATCAACCTTGACCACCAGATTATAACAGATCATGGTGTAATGTACTCACAAGCACTCTACAACGATTTGATATTCGAGATAACGCTTGCCCAGGCTTCTCAAGTTGTCAAGGGTTCGGATACAAGCGAAGCTTGTCTACAAGTTGACAAATATCCAGCTTGAGTACGAGACAATCCGAAGTAAGCAGCTGGCTGACGAGGCAGCAAGTGTATACTTTAGCGGAAAGGAGTTTGTCTACGACCATATCATGCGAGAGGAAGTGGTCCCCTTCTCGAAGGGTTCAGACGCACGGCTGAATCTCAGGGTGAACCCGCAGCGCAGGTCACTGAAAGCCATCCTTCTGCTATTCATCGAACCCTACACAGCAGGAGCCAGGGACTCAGAAAAATACTTCAACCCAGACATAACCAAAGTTAATGTCACCATAAACGGCTCCCCCAACAGGATTTACAACGAAGGCATCAACGGGACCGATATGTGGCGTGAGGTCAGTCGCCTCTTCAAAAAGAGGGGTGATGGTAGACCCAACATGAATCTAACTAAATATCTCACAGGCAACAAGTTCGGGCTCCTTATCGATCTTAGATCAATGGCTGATACAACCCTACATGGCAACGGTGAACGCCTCGTCAACACAAAGGACGGCGTACATCTTGAGATCGAAAGGAAAACCTCCGGCTCGGGAAACGTGCACTGCCACATATACACCATCAGCGACTCACAGATGAACATCATGGACAGGCAGCTGCAGGCTGTTCAGTACTAGATATATAATGGATCCACGAAAGCTGCCATTCAATGCACTGATTATCGGGCCAACTAACTCTGGCAAAACACAATATCTTCTGAATCAGCTGGGCGGTTCCTTCAGGGGCAAGTTTGACTATATTGTTCTCTTCTGCCCAACATTTGTCCACAACAAGACATATGATGGCTTCGTGGACAAGGAGCCACGCATTTTCGTGATAGACTGTCAGCAGCATGAGATTGAAGCATGGTTAACTTTAGCCAGTTATTACTTCGACGGGACAAACACGCTCTTTGTGCTTGATGACTGTGCTGCTTCGAAGGATGTGAAAGGCCGCACGAGTCAACTTGTGAAACTAGGGTTCAGTGCTCGTCACAACGGCTTGTCAGTGTGGGTGCTAACCCAGCAGTTAACCAGCATTGCGAAACCCTTTAGGGAAAACGTTGCAGCGATTGTGCTTTTTTACACCCCATCAAGCAAAACAACGAAGGCCATCTTCGACGACTATGCCGGTGAGCTTGAACATCAAGAGTACAAAGAGTTGATTGCAAAATTGAAGGGACACAAGTTTTCTCACCTAGTCTTCTCTCTGAGGCACCCATATGGGATTGAAGTGAAAATGTGAAAACATATATATACGCTGAACCATGAACACCTCAACCAGTATCCACAAGCTCACGGTCTTTTCACAGCTTCTGGGTGAATTGCAGAGTCGTGCGGAGGAGATGTAAATACAGATAATCAAAGCCGCTGACGCGGACGATCTGCGCTTCATGCTTCTTAACCGCTATCCTTTGAAACTCACTGTGTGCCCAGCAACCATGACGGCGCTTATACGTGAGGTTGAAAGTCTTTTGCTTAACATCAAGAGAATAATTGAAAAAATAAATACATAATATATACACAATGGCAACAAACCTCCCAGAAGACGTGGCCCTTGAGAATGGCCTCATGCAGCTGCTTAGGGCAGAGCCTGATAGCCCCTTACCATCAACGATTCCTGAAGTCTTAACAGGTAATGACACTCCAGCTCAACGCGAGAAACTGGCAGTCCTTGTTTCAACCGGCAAATCAAAAAGAGGTCATCGGTGCCCAGCTCACACACGAGCAGGTGAAGCGCCTGACGGATAAAGAGGTTGAAAAGTACTACAAAAGGTATGAAGCATATGTCGGCAACAAGACGACCGAGTCTCTGATTGACAACGTTATAATGTTCGCAACCAAAGGCGCCGGCATGGTTGTTAAGATTGACGATGTGGAGGCACTGCAGAAAGAACTCAAAAATGACTACATGATTCACCATGAACTTTCATCTCTTGCTGGAAACCTTGCACTGCGATGTGGGCGATTCTTGGCCTTGGCCAATGCTGTTTTGATCACTACAAAACACATCGACTTCAAAAAGGAGCCAGAAGAGTTTTCCCCTGAACCTTCTCCACCTGTACACCCAAGCAGAGATGGGGAAGGTTATCCACTCGAGGGTTTTGATGAAGTTGACAAATAATCTGAAAGGAACCACGAAGGAACCTGACAGGAACCTGACAGGAACCACGAAGGTTTGAAATAAAAAATATACATTTACACACATGATGGCACAACCACTCGAGACGGTACCTGAAGAAACAGTCGCGCCAGCAGCACCCACAACCAACACGCACGTTACCACTGATACCCCAAAGACTGCTCCAGCCAAAAACCTTGGTCGTGTTGCTTCTGGCAAAAGGTTTGCTGAACGCAATCGCCTGGCAAGAGAGGCAAAAAAAACAAGCACAAGCTTCTAAAGCAACAAACGAGCCTGCCCCAAACTCGGCACCCCAAAACTCGACAAATAAAGAAGCTGGCAGCAACTCTGGTTTCTGGATTATAACGGTTGTCGGGGTGATTATATCCGCTTGGGGCGTCTATTACCAACGCGAGGCCATTATGAATACACTTAGGCGCAAAGCCCCTGCGCCGGCAGCAGAGGTGAATGAAGTTCAAACTCCCCCACCACCGAGACGGGGAATTCGAGAAATGGAGTAAAAAAATCTTATATATACACCATGGCTGACAACAAGCTCGTGAAATCTGTTCTCGATGCATCCACAATCACTGGTCTTGTCGCAAGTATTGGCTGGGTTGGCAAAAAGATCATCAAAGAAAATCTCGCGGCCGACCCCAGCTCGAATCTCTTGAACTACGTGAAGTTCACTACCGTCATGGCTGGGAGCATCACTCTCAAGAAATATCTCGAGGACCAGAAGATCCTCCCTGCCTCAATGTAAATCATATATATATATATAGCAATGGCCTCAATCGCTATTATGGTTGGTGGAGCAATTTTGAATGCGGCCGCTTTCACGGGTGGCAATTATCTCGCAAAATATCTTTCCGGCGACAACGGACAAGCCGCTATGGAGGAGAAGACCAGACACGACAAGGCATTAGAGGCCTATCAAGAGGCCTACGCTAAATATCAGAAAGACCGCACAAAGCTCCTCGACTGGATTGCCAGCAATGATCGGATCAAAGATCATGCGAAACACATACTTTCAAGACACTGACCAAGCTCTGGTGCTCTACCACCAAACACATCGGGAGCAGCTAATAACACTCCCCAAAGAGCCGGAGTTCTCGAATTCTATAAACCAGGCCCCCAACTGAAACAAGGCGAACTATTGTTTATAGGCACTGGCGCCCTTGCTCTTGGCTATGTGGCGTTTCGCTTTCTGTAAAACACATATGTATATGGAGGCGAAACTCTCAAATATCTATTACGGCCCCAAAGGCTACTGGAAAGGACTTGCCGCTGTCAAAAATCTAGCTGCAGTAGCCAAGGTCTCTGAAGAGGTGGCTAAAAAGTGGCTCGTCAAACAAGCCCTTTGGCAAGTATATTTTCCCAGCGCCACGCCATATCTCTCCACCCAAGTTTGATGTTCAAACTCCTAATGCAGTGCATCAAGCGGATCTACTTTTTTTGCCACACGACAAACTGCCTCATAGGCGAAAGATTTACAAATATGCTTTGACAGTTGTTGATGTAGCAAGCCGCTACAAAGCAGCAGAGCCATTGACTTCGAA